>CAWUDS030003462.1:0-43665 GCA_963859935.3 Lathyrus sativus
AATGCCAGCGAACGTAGCAGAACCAGAATGTGATTTTGTGATGTTTTGGCCTTGAGCTTGGGCTTGTGTGATCCCTTTGGCCTTGATGCACTGTAAGAATAATGAGTGTGGGAACTAACTTGTGTACTTGGTGATAGTGCATGTTTCCCCTAATAATGACTGGTGGACAATTAGTTGATGTATATGTATGTAGTGATCAATAGTATCGTGTATCCCCGAGTAGTGGGATGTGTTTGTATCTTGGTGATAGAATATGAACTTGTTTACTAACTGATTGATTTATATGGTGTTGGTGCATGTTATATCTATGCATATATATGTGATGTATAATGATACGATCAGGTGGATCGTGTGCACTTAGTGTGCCTGAACATAATAGTTATGCATTGGTGTGTGCATATCATGGTGTCTTGGTAGGGTTGAATCATGTCTCGGATGGAGCGTAAGTGATTCACCCGTACTCCTTTGTGGAGAATGGTGGGGTTGAATCATGTCTCGGATGGAGCGTAAGTGATTCACCCGTACTCCTTTGTGGAGAATGGTGGGGTTGAATCATGTCTCGGATGGAGCGTAAGTGATTCACCCGTACTCCGTTGTGGAGAATGGTGGGTTCGATTGAATGAACCAATGAGTCGGTACCGCATGCATGGTGTTGAGTTGCATTTTGCATCATAGTATGTTATATTGTAATTTGAACAGTAGGTTCGTTATATGGTGTTGTTGGGGTGAATAATTGATGTGTTGGTGTGTTTTACTGCCTTATTACATGTATTACATTACCGTTATATTTTTGATCATGTTTTCTCACCCCTTTGTTGTTGTTGTGGTCTGTGCTTCTTCAGAAGTACAGATAATCCAGGTGCTTAGCTGGCTTGGATATTGGTGTGATTGTCGAGTCTAGGATGCTCTGATACGTAGCACGGGACTTGGGCGTCTTTATTTGTTTTATGTTGAGCTTATATTTTATTTCCCTGTGAACGTATCAAACTTTTATTGAACTTTATTATTTAACATTCCGCTGTATTTGGAGAAAAACCTTTTTATAAGGAAACGTTGTTTTTATGTGATATCCCACTTGGGAGAATTGGAACTCTGATTTCGTTTATTTATAATGTTTATTAATTTAATTGCTTTTGGGAAGTGGGGTGTTACATTTACCATTGTTGATTATATGTTCATAAAGGATTAAGAAGTAAGGAAAACCATAATAGAATTAACGATCCGCAAATGGATGATGAAGAACACCTCTGTGAATTGGAGAGGTAATCCGATAGGGATATGACATGGTGATGTAAGATTATGAAGTAACCAAGAATGCTTGGTAGATGATGATAGTGGCTTATAATGCCTTGATGTGTTGTAAACTACTATGATCGGTTATATTTATTATAATGTGCTATTATATGTCTTTCTTGTATGATAATGTGTTATGCCATATATGTATACATGGATATTTTGATTGTGTGATAACGTGCTTAAAAGACTATAAGAATGGTGAGGAAACCCTTGATATTAATTAATGGAATGGACTAGTAAAGTGATTAGAACATGATGAATAACATAGATGACAATTCTTGTACAATGATACCTAGATGTGTATCATTGGCAAGTAGTTGTCTAGTTGTGAGGAGGGCTTTGTATGGAACATGTATGGTTGTATTGTTTATGGTTAAGGTGAATGTGATTCCTTTTGATTTTTGAATACAATCACGATATCCTTAGTGATTACATAAGCAAATAGAGCCTATGGGTAAGAGACTTGTGATGGGGGAAGGCCCATGAGAAGTGACGATTCCTAAGGTCGATTATGTGTCCCTTAGAATTCGAATCCATTTGATGTTATGTTATGCTTTACACATAGTCGGAACTGAATTCCCTTGAGGTGTTTCGTTCTGGGAGTGGAAGTTTATATACAGAGCTCTTCTGGGGTGTACGCATTATTACCTTGATAGGTTTGATTCCCGTTGTACAAATAGAGCCTATGAGAAAAGATACTTGTGATGGGGTACGAACCATGAGAAGTGATGATTCATGTGGACTATGTTTCCTGTTGATCAGAATCCATTTTGTATGTCAAGGTTTGCAATGATCCATGATCGCGCCAAACTCTTAAACATAGAAGAGGATGGGAAAAAGGGATGCCTTGGTAAGGTTTCTAAACTAGTGATTATTGAGTTAATGGACTCAAGTGGCATGTTTCCATACATCGCAAATTGTGTGAACTCAAGTCTTATTCCTTTCCCTTTTTGACTTGAGATAGTAATTGGCTAGAACCTTGTAGAGCCGAGTGAACCCATAAGATAGGGTAACTCACTGAGATTATTATCTCTCCCCATTATTGTTGTTGGTGTTTTTCAAGTTTCATTTGTAGGCTTGTTTTGCAAGTGGAGCTATGCATGGATGTTTCAAGAGAAGCTTAGCTTATACTTATTCTGCTATGCATTATGTATCATGTGTCTCGTACAATGAAGAATATTGTACTTAGATCTTAGTTTTATTGTTTTGGCACTTTCCATATCTTGTACTATAGGTTGTCTTTTATGTCTTATAAATGGTCAAATATGTAAATTATGTCAATAGACACTTATGATTGGTGTCAGTACCAGAGTATATATATATATATATATATATATATATATATATATATATATATATATATATATATATATATATATATATATATATATATATATATATATATATATATATATATATATATATATATATATATATATATATATATATATATATATATATATATATATATATATATATATATATATATATATATATATATATATATATATATATATATATATATATATATATATATATATATATATATATATATATAGGCGCCCTCCTAATGGTATGTTACCTAGACACGATTCCCACTCTCTAAATGGCTTTCATTGATGAGAAGGTGTGGATGGTGACGTGTATGCAGTCCATAATAACGTATGGAAGTAGTTCTGACCATGATTCCCTGAAAAGTAGGTGGTCAGTGATTTTCATGGTCAAGGTGGGACGTTTGCTACTTCTTAGAAGCCCTAAAATCCAAATCCATAGGCCTACTATAAATACCTCAACCCTAAGGTTGAGGGGATTAATCTCATATTCATAGAAAAATAACCCTAAAACAGGGCTTATCACCCTAAAGAGCTTGCTCTAACAACATAGAGATACTAAATCCTATGAAAATCCTTACCAGTCAAAGGTTGCTATGCATATGTACTTTTTGTAGCAAGTACAATGTTAAATAGAGATTTTTCTTCAAAGAATCTCATCCTAGCATACTTCTTAAAATTTGGGATTTTTTAAAATTGTTAGTTTTCTATTGTCTTCATCCAGGAAGGATTGAAGAACTTCATCAACAATATCTTAGGAGAGGTATTTCCCAGTCTAGTAAAATTTTCTACTCGAACCTCAACTAAAAATATGGGATCATCACTTTTGAGGTATGAAAGCATCTGATCTCCTTAACTCTGGAATAATTCACTGAAATTTGTGGTTTTCCCTACATCGACTCATTGTACAAGCCAGGTGACATAGAGGCAGTTGAATAATTTAATTATGTTAATATTGTTCTCTCTCTCTCCTTCCTATCAAATTCAAATAATGGTATTCATTCTCCTTTCACTAGCAGTTATATGCACTAAGATATTCATCTCATTCACTATGCAACAACACATATCATCACCTAAAGGAAAATTAATCTTGGGAGAGAATCCAAAACCGATAGATTATTTACTTGGGGTGATATTTCATGTGATGAATAGTCGAAGAAATGGGGTTTCGTCGTGCCATATGGTGATTTGACCACCAAAATCATCGAGCACATAAATTCAACCTTGATAAGGAAGAATCCATTGGGAATTGAACATGGATAGGAATATATGCATTGGGGTTGGTGTGGATGCCATCATCAATGAACTGGTGGCGAAGAAGCCACTCAAAGCAATAGAAGCATCACAAAGTCAACAAGCTCAACAACAAGCACCTGAGCAAGGAGATCTCGCAAAATTAAAGGACTTTGATTATGAAATCCTTTATACTAGTCTTACTAAAACTCTCCTCCACACCATCATCAAATAGAAGAAACAGACAAATAATAAGATTGACTACCTGGCATGAAATCTCACTAAGTGCATGTTTGGATTTGTGTTTAAAGGGATAGACGCGCATTTGAAGGGTTCTCCACCGTGAAAACTAGAAGATACACTTTGTAGCTTCTATGCTACCGTGAATTTTCGTCGTGCGTTTTCATTTTCTACCGCCAAGCCAAACATGCACTAAGACCAAGATGTCATTGTCTACTAGTTATTTAGTGATGATGATGACGACACTGAGTAGTCCTTACTTGTATTATTTTTTTAATTGCTTGTTTTATTGTTTTCTTCAGGCCTCTTTCCTTTTATAATTATTTCTCTTTTATGAATAAATGTTTTTCTCGGTCATTTGCGATATATGTGCTTGAATATGTTTCCCTTCTTTTATATATCTTTTTATTTTCTCCAACTTTTTGATAATTCCAAAGAGGGAGAAGTATAATCTCCCGAGGAGTAGGGTATACTCGCTATATTTGTGAGGGGGAGTTTAACCACATCAATATTTTACCCTTGTATTTATGTTTTTTCCACCTCCCTAAGAGATGTGGATCTATGAACTTGCAGGTACAACTATCTGCAAATGTTAGATGCTTATGATGGTTTTGACGATGACAACATAAATATTTTAAGTGCTTGTTAATTGCACTGGCTCTTTACTTAAATATTTTCAAGTTCGATATTGCAAAGTGCTTGTCATCTTTTATTATGACATAATATCATTCATATTATTGTCAATCAAGTGTTTCATAAAACAATTACATAAAGATGCTTATGAACGGATAATTTTTATAATCATTTCATAATGATATATGAATTATATCTTACAATCAGTTATAAAAAACAATTGTTATAATTGGATTTTACTTTTTATTAAAAAAAGTTATAAACTAGTTATTAATCAGTTATATTCATAATTAATTTTATAATTATTATTTATTTAAATTTTTTTAAAAACAATTCATTTTTAAAAAGTCTTTTTTTTCTAAAAAAGAATTTCTTTTTCTAAAAAAAGAATCAAAACTAAAAATAAGCGTATTTTCTGTATTTTTTTATTTTCAGGAAAATAATTTATTTATTTTTTTATTTCAGGAAAATAACTTTTAATATATATATATATATATATATATATATATATATATATATATATATATATATATATATATATATATATATATATATATATATATATATATATATATATATATATATATATATATATATATATAATATATATATATATATATATATATATATATATATATATATATATATATATATATATATATATATATATATATATATATATATATATATTTTCTTTAATTCTTAGAAAGAAAATATAATGTATATGAAGTTTTCTTCAGAATTTTTTCCTAAATATTTTAGTTAATTTCAAAATATAGATTAGTTTGATTTTTTTTTTATATGAATCTTCAAAATACAAATTTGTTTAAAATCATGTTAATAATTTGTCCAAAATATAAATTTGATTACAATCATATTAATAATTAATTAATTTTTAATTATCAGATTTTGATTTAAATATGTATATGAATAATTCAAATAATTGGTTAATTCTCAACCTTTTGATGTCTTATTCAAGTTGAGAATGTTAGACATCTATAGTTATCAATTTATGGGAGGCTATTTCATCATGAAATAAAGAATAAATCTCAAGATTAGCTCTACTTGTACAATGACAGTAATGATTTCATATTTGCATTGTTTGTGTTGTGAATCGAATATCTTATAACAAAGTATAAACGGTTTCTTAATGATCAAAAAACACACAAGGGTTGAGATTAACAAAGAAGACAAGGTAATACAACAAGGAACAACAAGGATTGGTTATAATACTACTATTATTTCCTTTCTCTTAGAACAAGATTACAAGTATACAAGAATAACAAAATAACCTCTCTCTCTCTCTTGAAATTAAGATTTTATCTTCCTATTTTTCCTTATACCAAGATTGAGAAACTAGCATCCTATTTATAAGAAAAAATAACACACTAGCCTAATGGGTTTTTTAACAATTACCCATTACAAGCTAACTTAGGGTACAATCTAACTTAAACACTTAGGCTTACAAGCAAGACCCGATCCAATATGCTAACAACCTAGCAATATTGACTAATGCATGTTAGAACAAACTTCGACTACAACACGCATTATCTTCGACAGCAGCATGCACAAACTTCGACCTCATGCTTAATTCCTATTGAACCAGAAGCTACCCTTCGACCATACTAAAGTTTGATCCAACATATCACAAATCTCCACCTTGGATCTAACTCTATAACATCAAGGAACTAGCTTTCTTCATGCAGCTTTATCAACTGCATATAGTGGAAAAACTTGCAACTGGGCAACGTCTTGGTGATCATATCAGCAGCATTATGATTTGTCGAAACCTTCAGCACTTGGACTTCTCCATGCTCGGTTACCCCTCTAATGAAATGCAGCCTCACATTAATGTGCTTGGTTCGCTCATGATAGGCTGAATTCTTCGACAGGTGTATTGCAGTTTGGCTATCACATTTAACAATGATAACTCGACCTTGAAGTTTCAGCTCCTTTGCAAAACCTTCAAGCCACAATGCTTCCTTCACAACTTCAGTTAAGGAAATATACCCCACTTCAGTGGTTGATAAGGCAACGACCTTCTGAAGTGTTGCTTTCCAACTGATTATTGCCCCAAACATAGTGAACACATATCCAGAAATAGATTTTCTGGAATCCATACAACCTGCATAATCAGAGTTGACATATCCTTCGATTGCTATTTTATTATCTTCACCCAAGGCTCCACCATAAATTAGGACTCTATTCAGAGACCCATTTATGTACCTTAGAATCCACTTCAATGCTTGCCAATGACCCTTTCCAGGATTCGTCACGTACCTGCTTACAAGACTTACTGCATATGCTATGTCGGGTCTAGTACAAACCATAACATACATCAAAGAAACTACTTGTTAGCATATGGAATGCTATTCATATAAGTTCTTTCAACATCATGTTGGGACACTGATATGTACTCAGCTTGAATTAAGGGTTTGTCGGAGTCACAACAGGCTTTGAATTCGACATACCATACTTTTCGAGAATCTTCCGTAAGTATGCCTCTTGAGAAAAGCATAATCTCGAATGCTTTCTATCTCTTCGGATGTCAATCCCAAGAATCCTGAATGCAGCTCCCAGATCCTTCATGTCGAACTCCTTATTGAGTTCATCCTTCACCCTCATTACCTCTTCGACATTGTTGCTTGCTATTAGAATATCATGCACGCAGAGCAACAAAATAAAAAATGAATTACCCGGTCAAAATCTGAAGTAAACACAGTGGTTGAACTGACTTCTGATGAAACTTATGCGTGCCATGAACTTTTTGAATCTCCTATTCCACTGTCGAGGAGATTGTTTCAGCCCATATAAGCATTTATTCAGCTTGCACACATATTCTTCCTTCCCTTTTTCGACATACCCTTCAGGTTGCCTCATCATGATTGTTTCATCTAAGTCACTATACAAGAACGCAGTCTTCACATCCATCTGTTCTAGTTCAAGATTGAACTGTGCCATTATGGCAAGCAACATTCGAATGGATCTGTGCTTCACAATAGGAGAGAACACATCATTGAAGTTGATACCTTCTTTCACAGTGAACCCCCTAGCAACCAATCTTGCCTTGTATCTCTTTGATGCCACTCCTTCGGTTCCTTCCTTAACTTTGAAAATCCATTTACATCTGACTAATCTGGCTCCAGCAGGTTTCTTGATCAGTTCCCAGAGGTTATTATCATGAAGAGATTTCATCTCATCATCCATGGCCTTCAGTCGTTCAGTATTCTTTCAACGCCTCATAACAACCTTATAGTCTCTAGGATCTTCGTCTAGAACCTCACTTGCAGAGATTAAGGCATAAGCTATAAGATCTGCATACCCAACTCTCTGAGGTTTGCTTGATGAATCTCCTCGACCAGTCTCTTGCTAGCAGGTAGTCATTATCAGTCTCCTCATCTTCGACAACATCTTCTGCGTCTTCTTCAACTTCATCTAGGGTATGTAATTCAGCATCAAGATGCTCCACCTCAACAAGAATCTCTCCCTGTTACAACTCTTTGTCAACATTATCAGTTTTCTTGAAAGCCATCTCTGCTTCAATGAAAACTACATCTCGACTGGTGACACACCTCCTGTGACTTGGCTCTAGGAACCATAACTTATAAGCTTTGACTCCTTCAGGGTATCCCATGAACATGCATTTCAGAGCTCTATGTTCGACCTTGTCTTGCCTAATATGAGCATAGGCCACACAACCAAATACTCTCAGTCTGTCGAGACTAGGTGGATGTCCCGACCAAACTTCTTAAGGTGTCTTCATTTCCAAGGCAGTCGAGGGACATCTATTTATTAGGTAAGCTGCTGTCAAAATAGTTTCCGCCCAAAATACCTCCTTCAATCCAGCACTAACCAACATGCATTTAACCCTTTCAAGGATTATTTGATTGAATATTTCGGCTAAGCCATTTTGTTGAGGAGTACCTGCTACAGTCTTATGCCTTGCAATCCCAAACTTAACACAGTAACTATCAAACGCTTCATTGCAGAATTCAAGGCCATTGTCGGTTCTCAACCTCTTGACCTTTCTGCCAGTTTCAGTTTCGACCAGAATCTTCCAACTTTTGAAATTCTCAAAAGTTTCATCCTTCATCTTCTGAATGAACACCCATAGCTTTATGGAATAGTCATCAACGATGAATAGAAAATACCTTGCACCTGAGTGTGAAGGATTCCTTGTAGGCCCCCAAAGATCAGTATGAATGTAATCCAGGGATCCACGTGTTCTTTGTTTGCCTTTGTTAAACTTTGCCCTACAGGATTTACCAAATACACAAGATTCACAAAACTCTAACTTTTCGAATTTGTCACCTCCTAGAAAGTTCTGCTTCCCTAATTCGACCAGGCCTCTTTCACTGACATGGCCAATCTCATGTGCCATAATTATGTCTTCGACACAGGTTTCGTGGATGCAACATTTGTCGAACCACTTACAACCTCAGCCTCAAGGATATACAAGCCTTGTTTCTTTATACCTCTCAAGACTTCCTTCGACCCCTTCATGACTCTTAGGATACTTTTGTCTTCTTGAAAGACATATCCCTTTCTGTCGAATTCACCAAGAGAAATCAAATTTCTCTTCAAGTCAGGTACATGCCTGACTTTAGTCAATAACCTTATTGACTCATCATGGAGCTTGAATCTCACAGATCCAATACCTTCAATTTTGCAAGATTTGTTGTTTCCCAACAACACAAATCCACCATCTTGATCACATAGCTCCTCGAACAATTCTCTGTTTGGAGTCATGTGCCAAGTGCAACCTAAATCTATAATCCACTCTTTTCTCGAGTCGCCACTTGAAACCACAAGAACATCAGATGAGTCGAAGTTATCTTGAACAATGGTTGCGTTGCCATTACCTTCATGATCTTTCAGGCGTTCAGGACACATCTTTCTTATGTGACCTTCTTTATTACAGTGATAACATCGAATACTAGATGTTTCGCCACTATAAGATTTTTGTTGACTTTTACCTTTCTTCTTGTCGAACTTACCATCCTTTCGCAAGAATTTTCCCTTAACGGTCAAACATTCTCCCACCGTCGAAGGTTTATGCTCCTTTCGTTTGTTCAAGTCCTTAGATTACAAGGCTGATTGAACTTCTTCAAAGTTCAGGGACTCCCTCCCATACAAGAGAGTTTCTTTGAAGTGAGCATATGTTTTGGGCAAAGCACACAACAACAACAGTGTTTGATCTTCATCATCGATCTTCACATTAATATTTTCAAGATCAAGAATCAGCTTGTTGAACATATCCAACTGCTCAGCCAAAACTTTGTCTTCACTCATCTTGAATGAATACAAAGCTTGCTTCAGGTAGAGTCGATTCACCAGAGATGTGTTCATGTACAAACTTTCAAGTTTCACCCATAATCTCGATGTTGTAGTCTTCTTTGATACCTTCAAAGAACCTTATCACTAAGGCTCAACAATATTGTGATGTAGGCTTTCTCGATCATGATCGTCTTTTCTTTTGTCGCTAGTGTAGTGTCTATGGCTGCCTCACCCTTCAATGCTTCCAAACAACCCTGTTGAACCAGTAGGGCTTTCATCTTAAAGCCCCACAGACCGAAGTCGTTCACTCCAGTGAACTTTTCAATCTCATAATTTGTTGAAGGAATCTTCTCTACACTCACCGCACCAATTTGTTGTGAATCAGATACCTTATAACAAAGTATAAACGGTTTCTTAATGCTCAAGAAACACACAAGGGTTAGGGTTAACAAAGAAGATAAAGTAAAACAACAAGGAACAATAAGGATTGGTTAAATACTACTATTCTTTCCTTTCTCTTAGAACAAGATTACAAGTATACAAGAATAACAAAATAACCTCTCTCTCTTGAAATTAGGATTTTATCTTTCTATTTTTTCTTATACCAAGATTGAGAAACTAACATTCTATTTATAAGAAAAAATAGCACACTAACCTAATGGGTTTTTTAACAATTATCCATTACAAGCTAACTTAGGGTACAAGCTAATTTAAACACTTCAGCTTACAAGCAAGGCCCACTCCAAAATGCTAACAACCTAGCAATATTGACTAATGCATGTTATAACAAACTTCGACTACAACACACATTATCTTCGACAGCAGCATGCGAACAGACTTCAACCTCATGCTTAATTCCTGTCGAACCAGAAGCTACCCTTCGACCATACTAGAGTTCGATCCAACATCTCACAAATCTCCACCTTGGATCTAACTCTATAACATCAAGGAACTAGCTTTCTTCATGTAGCTTTATCAACTGCATACAGTGGAAAAACTTGCAACTGCGCAACATCTTGGTGATCATTGTAACACCCCATTTTAATTATTCAGTCGCTTTGGTATTTTCTGTGAGGTGTAGTTGTGTGGTGTCCTTAATTAAGGGTATGAGGTTAGGAGTAAGGGAGAGAGGTGACCTTAGTTGGGGTACTGTGGACCTAGATAAAAGAGTAAGTTAATTATGATATCGAGAGCATTATAGTGATTAATATTATTCCAACTATTATTAATAATAATGTTAATGAGATTATCATTATTATTATTATTATTATTATTATTATTATTATTATTATTATTATTATTATTATTATTATTATTATTATTACTATTATTATTATTCATATTAATAATATTATTTGGTGGAATATTATTATTATTCATATTATTACTATTAGTATGAATATTATTATTAGTGGGAGAATAATAATAATATTATTATTATTATTATTATTATTATTATTATTATTATTATTATTATTATTATTATTATTATTATAGAATTTAAATAATAAAATAAGAAATAAGGGATTAAAGGAAATAGAGAACTTTTTTGGGGAAAGAGAATTAGAGCACGATAAACTGTCAGAGAAAGGTTTTGGAGAAAAAGTGAGAAGAAGAACAAGGAGGAAGAGAAGGAGGCTAGGGCTGTCAATCCTTCAAGATTCTTCAACGATTGAGCAATTAATCGAGGTAAGGAGGGAGAATGGATTTCAATATGGGTGAATTAACATGAAAGGGTAGTGAGAGGTCCTTTCTCTCATAGGAATTATGTGTTCTTGAGGATCCTTGAATCCAATTTTCGTAACTTGATTTGTTCTCAAATTTTCTGTTATTGTTGAATACTGTTTGTATGATGTTTTGTGTATCCGAAACCAAAATTAATACGGAATTCGTGTGAGAAATGCTTGATGCTGTCATAGAATACTAGTGAGTAGTAGATCTAGAAATATGAACTTTTAGGGATTTGGGCAAATATGTAGAAATGAATGTGTTATATCGTTATTAGTACGATGCTCTAAGGTTTCCCTAAGGTTTCGGGATTTGGGTTAATTGTGGGAAATAGGGAGGTAACCGTAAGAATCTGAGGTTATGGCCAAATGGCCAAATGATATGTATCGTTGAATATTAATATAGGAAAAACTTATGGGAAATTGAACCTTCGTGGCCAGAACCTTGACATTGTTATATGTCTGATCCTGAAGAGATTGAATATTAGATAGTGAGTAATTTTAATGTCGTAGAGTGTAATTGAATGAAAAATTGTAATATGTTGTCTCTATAGGAATAGGAATATTCAAATGTGAGTAACTATGAAGTACTCAGAGCAATTGCAGGAAATAGTGTTTTATGCGTTGCAAATGTTGCCAGATGAGCATAATAAACCATAGAAGTTGTGTCGTTATTGCCGTATAATCTTAGGAATGTTTTAGTGATGTTTTGGGTGCTTTGAGTAAGTGATTCGCAAGAATAATTGGGTGAATATCAGTTCCGGAGCGTAACAGCGTCTTTCTGTCCGTCACGACTGTTCATGTTTTCGGTCGAAATTGTTTTGGACGTAACTTTGGATTCGTAAGTCCGTTTTGATCCCCGTTCAAAGTGTTAGAAAGCTAATGAACAGAGCTATAACATAGGATATATAATGGAATTTTTTTCCCAATATTTTATATCTAATTATGTTTGAGAAGTCAATTGTGTATATGTTTTAGTAACGAATCATGTTCTGGTTCAATGATGTCCTAGTGTTTTGATAGATGTGGGCCAAGATGGTCGAATATGGACAATCTTGTGCGATTGTGGTAATTCCCGAGAGAATTACGGTGAGCGGATGGCTCGTATGGATCAAGATTGATCGTGAATTATGCATGATGTATTACATTGCATAATTGTGTTGACATGCATTTCATATCATGTATCTTGTGGAGATGGCTAGGTGGGAATCCATGATGGGTGCCTAGTTTCATCCGGACTTCATTGTGGAAGTCGTTGTGGAGATAAGTTGTAGTTCAGAGGAACGTATATACGACTTATCCGGATTCCGACGGGAATCGGGTTCTAGTGTGAACCGTATGAGATTGTGTTGGTACCACATGCATTGTGTCGAGTCAGTGAGTCGCATTACATTATTGTAATTGAATGTGGGCTATGAATGCCAAGTGATTGAGGTGGCACGTGTATGTGTGTTATTTGTGCTTATTTTATGTATGGTGTGTAACTACTCCTTAGCATGTGTATTTCACCGTTTATTCATTGAATGTAGTTCTCACCCCTTTTTGTTTAATGTCGTGTCTGTGCTCTCTTGGGAGTACAGGTGACCAGGTACCTGAGTAGTGCTTGGAGTGTGTTGCTATTTGATCGAGTCTTAGGAGTCGCTCTGATACGTAACATGGGATGACGGGATTTCGTTGTTATTTGACTACTTTATTTGTTTATTGTTACGTATCTTCATTTATTGGACTTATGTTGTATGACCTCGTGTCGAGGAGAATTATATTGGAGAATTGATTTGTATTCCGCTGCTTACTTGAAAACTAAATAATATTGATTATTTTAATGAAATGAAGTGACTTAGTGTGATATCCCACTGTGTTGGAGAACTCTGATGAATTTCATGAATTGTTTCTATATATTTATTATATTACGCGTACGGGGTAAAGTGGGGTGTTACAATTGGTATCAGCAGCATTATGATCTGTCGAAACCTTCAGCACTTGGACTTCTCCATGCTCGATTACCCCTCTAACAAAATGCAGTCTCACACCAATGTGCTTAGTTCGCTCATGATAAGATGATTTCTTCAACATATTTATTATAAAATTAGTTATACACAATTATTAGAATTTAAATTAAGTTCATGTATGCTCTCTTTAAAAAAACATATAATAATTTCTTAATTAAATGTCTCTCTATTTACCGTTATATTATAGTCAAAGATATAACTTGAAGTTTTCTTCTAACTATATAGTGTTTATAAAAGGTAAGATTGAAATAAAAATAGTTTATATCACTTATGTAGTTATATAGACTAGCGTCCATAGGGGCACTCTCGTGCCCGTCTGTCTGTTTTTTTAATGTTCAGACGTTTAAAAATATAAACATATTTTTTTGTGTTTATTTTTTTAATTTAGATTTTATATTAAAAAATTGAATGAAATAGTTGTGCAAACTACCATATAGCAGTTAATAAAATAGAAGTTAGTAAAAGAAAAATTGAATTTTTAAAATAAAAAACAAAAGAGTATAAATGGAATAAGAATAGGCTACACCAAATCCAAGTTTTCCCTTTATATATGTTATAGATTATATAAATTAAAAGACATTTTAGCATAATTCCGACATGATATGAGAAGCGAAGTAGTTACATTCATATTTCTGTTGCATAAACAGTAAACATATATAGAATATTAATGTGTGGTCTTTTTGTCCCTTTGTTCTATTCAATTCTTGTATTTTCAGTTGTTTTCCCCACAATAATCTAGTCATGAAAATTAATTTTGTTTGTGACAACATATAACTACATATGAAACAACCATTTAAATTATATATGAAACAATGATTTAAGATATTGTATTTGTTGTGATTTTGTGTGAATATAAAAGTGACAAACACAATTGACGATAAAGGAAAAGAACAAAAATAAAAGTGAGTATTTGCAACAAAATACTCTTATTGTTTGCAAAAGAACAAAAATAAAATAGAAAAAAATAAAGGAAAGATAAATTTAAAGATGAAATCAGAAAAAGAGTTATAAAAAAATAAAATAAACATACAACACTAAATTTCATTTCTTTGTTACAATAGTTTTGAATAACTGCGCAATTGATTGTGTTGTGACCCACATAAGTGTATATATACGTGAATGAGACAGTTTGTTTTCTTAATTGCTCGATAGTTATGTACAAAATATTTGAACTGAGAACACAATACAAATATTTTATTGTTAGTTTAGATGAAAAAAATATAACCACATGATGAAAAATCAAATTTAAATGAAGAAATCAAGAAAATCTATTTTCCTTTCTGTTCCATATGAAACCTATAAATCTGAAGAAAAAAAAATATAAAAATAACAATTAACACTAAAAAACATTTAAAAAAAAGATAGGGAAGCATTTTCTACCATGGAGTGGTTGCTATTGTGTTGCAACAAATTCTTTATCTTTTAATTTTTTTTCTTAGCACATCTATTGCCGAAAAAATGACGCATTTCATTTCTCCGTTTCCTTCATGTTATAGGAGGATATTTTCATTATCTAAGCAAAAATGGCTAAACATTGAAAAATAATATAGCAAATCATTGAAAAGAGAGGGGAAAAAAAACACTAATTCAAAATAAAATATTACAGTGAAATAAAAGAAAAGAAAAATAAGTAGGAAATAGAGGGGAAGGTGGAAGAACATGTGTTACCATTTTGTGTGAGAAAACATAACTAATATTCTGTACTTACATGAATATAGCAAATAAGTAAATGGACTCAACAGTCTCAACATCAACAACGCAAATTGGTCAATAATCAAACAAAAACAAAACTTACACACAACAAAATTAATATGTTAAAAGTTACAAAATTAAAAGATAAATTTAAAATTTAATTGAACAAATTTGATTCAACATCAAAACAGTCGATTAAAAAGTCTAAAATTAAAGAGACAAAGTGATGAGAGAGGGAATTATCCATTTGATCTTTGTTTTATTTTATAAATTTTATATTTTTATGAAGTTATATTTTTCTCTCTTTCTTATAACTTACATGTAGTTATTACATATTTGTAGTCTTTCTTTCACAATAATCTCTAGGTGATTATTGTATGCGAAAGTTATTTAAATTAATACTTTAAATTATAAAATATTAAATAAGTGAACGATAATTAATACTATATATATATATATATATATATATATATATATATATATATATATATATATATATATATATATATATATATATATATATATATATATATATATATATATATATATATATATATATATATATATATATAGAGGCATAGATACTATGCGAACTACCGTTTTCCTTAATTTAGTAAACCTAAATATTGATCACTTAAAGAGTAATTAAAAATTACCCTCTTAATAAATGCATTAATTATGTGATGAATCCATTTACTTAAAGGAAAAGGAACTCATCTGTATTCTATAAAGGGTGAATTGAAACTTCCCATCCTTAAATTTGAAATTAATGAATTTTGTAGTAACAAACTCCATGTGGTAGATTTTGTCAAGATATTAAATAATTTAGAGATTTGTTGGTTTTGGCTTTTATATCTTTTAACAGTATAACATGGAAAATTAAATTCACGTCAACTGAGGACTAGTGTGCAAATGCATAAATAATACAGCTTCTATATTGTGAGCTGTTTTCCATATGATAGCGGTAGAGATAATTAGCAATTTAATGTAAGTACTACGTCGATATAATATTAGGTACAGGTTCAATGTACCATTCCATATAAAATCTATCATTTTTTTATAAAAGAAATGTAATAATCAACCATAAACACACAAACATGTAAAAAATTTAAATTAAATAGAACTAAAAAGACTAAATTTTTTTAATATATATATATATATATATATATATATATATATATATATATATATATATATATATATATATATATATATATATATATATATAAAAGAGACATATCAAGTGAGAGGAATTTTAAAATGCGAGATGAGAGAAACAAACAACTAGATCATGATTAAATTTATTTAACTCTCATTTCATCTCTCTTATTAATTTGATCTAATGGTTGTTGTTTGTTACTCTCATCTTTCATTTAAAATCACTCTCATTTGATATTGCTCCCTATATATATATATATATATATATATATATATATATATATATATATATATATATATATATATATATATATATATATATATATATATATATATATATATATATATATATATATATATATATATATATATATATATATATATATATATATATATATATATATATATATATATATATATATATATATATATAACAAGTGAGTAGTTTAGTTAATAGTCTCGTATTGCTTAGAAAGACTTAACATTTATAAGCAATAAAACTCATCTACCTATCACCTTATGGTATTATGTGAATATGTAATGTGTCTCTCACGAATGTGTTGTTCTAAAAAGAAAATCACAAAATATTTAATACTTCCTAGTGAAAAACTCCATCAATATGTGTGTGTGTGTGTGTGAGTGTGTGTGCGTGCGTGCGTGTGTGTGTGTGTGGATCAACTTACTCCAACAATAAGTTTTTTTAACTTACTCCACATCATAGCCTTTAAATTAAATCTAATTTAGTAGTTAAATTAGCATTTTTACTTTAAATCATTCGATATATGGGTGGTAAAACGGGTCGGGTCCGTCGGGCCGACCCATTTGATTCGTCATTTTTTACGAACTGAGCTTAGGTTTTCTACTCAGTACTTTAAGTTGGTCCGCCCCGCCTAACCCGTTTGAAAAAGCGGGCTGAGGCAGAGCAGGCCGGGATTTCCCCACAGATTTTTTGTTAAATTTTTTTATTTTTTTACTTGAAATTAAAACAACTTTAACTATAAAAACAATAGCCTTCTCTTAGTTTTATGTTAATTGAATTGTATTATAAATTATTATACATGTTGGACTTTCAACTAGGGAGCATTGAACATAGTGGGACTTTTTTCTCTAGAGCAACCTTTGTGAGAGACACACCACATACTCACCCAAAACCTTAAGGTGATAGGTGTATGGGTTCTCTCACTTATAAATGCTCAAGTGACCACATTTCTATCCAATGTGGGACTATTATCCACCCTACTCACACTTGTTAATACTTAACACTCTCCCTCAAGTGTGAGTCTATCCCAATGCTCTCCCTTAAGCGGAAACTTTAACTGTGCAACTGCACCCTTGTACCGTCGTTGACATTCTTCAACGAGACACTCAACCCACGACCTCTCCCTCAAGTGTGAGTCTATCCCAATGCTCTCCCTTAAGCGAAAACTTTAACTGTGCAACTGGACCCTTGTACCGTCGTTGACATTCTTCAACGAGACACTCAACCCACGACCTATGAGGATACTTTCGATACAAGTAAGTCGTTCCCTTTATTCGAACAAAAGGCTCATGATACCACGACCTATGGGGATACTTTATTCAAACCAAAGGCTCATGATACCACGACCTATGGGGATACTTTCGATAGGTGTATGGGTTCTCTCACTTATAAATGCTCAAGTCACCACATTTCTATCCAATGTGGGACTATTATCCACCCTACTCACACTTGTTAATACTTAACAATACAAACAAAATGAATTATAACTGTAATTTTCTTTCTATAACTTTCTAATACATGTGTTGATTGGAAAAACTTAAAATAAAAGAACAATTGTATGTCATGCTTAATTATTAAGTTGTCAAACATTACCTCACATGTTTTCTTTAGAAATAGATGTTGATTTTAAGAAAATGAAGGATTTGATTAGTGTATACGTGTGACAAATTTAAGATTTAACTATTAAGAAATCAAACAATATAAGAGTCTATATGATGTAATCAGTGAAAAAGTCAGGTGTTGATATTTTATGCACTGTGATATTTTATGCAATGTAATTGTTATCATTGTTTGTCTTTTGTAAATTTTTAATTGGATTTTTTAGTAGTTAGTTTTTAAATAGGATTAGGATGATATGTATTATTTATTTATTTATTTTGATATGTTTTTTTTTTGTTCTTGAGTTTATTTCGTTATTTTTTTTATTGTAATTGGTCTTTATTTATTTTATTTTTGAACTGTTTTAACTTAAGACATGTTGAAGATCTATTATGTGTATTTAAGAAAAATTTGTCGACCTCTTTAGTAATATTTTTTTTTTGTAACTTATGTAGTAAATTAAATTGTAAAATAAAAAATTAGCAGGGCGGCGTTACTAAACGGGACGGACTTGACTTTTGAGCTCGGACGTCTAAGTTGTCCCGTCCTGCCCCACTTTTGAACGGGTTTAAACGGGTATATATATATATATATATATATATATATATATATATATATATATATATATATATATATATATATATATATATATATATATATATATATATATATATATATATTGTGACTATAGAGTATCTATTAGGTTTTAGTTTATCTACAACCTTAATCTTTAGTTTTCTTCAACAAACGATTATCTCTATCCATCCGTAAGTAGAATATAACTCGTGCGTTGCGTGTTTGGTCTATAATATATTATTGTCATAGTGTACGAAATTTTAAACTTCATCAAAAATTTAAATTATTGTTTTGTTTGTTAAATATTTTTTAAATGATTATATTTAAGTAATTATTATATGTAATTTTTTAAGTAGATATTTAAGAAATAGTTGAATTTTAGAGAGGATCAATTGGTTATGTTTATAGGATTATTTTCTAGTAAATTATTTTAATAATTATTATATATATATGAATTTATTAGAATATTTGAAAATATATTGAAATTTAAGAAGTAATAAATGTTTATAGGATTATTTTCTAGTAAATTATTTTAATAATTATTATATATGAATTTATTAGAATATTTTGTGAATATATTGAAATTTAAGAAGTAATTAAAAAAGATTGATGTAATTGTAAATAATATAGGAATTATATTAAATTTTATCAATTAGTTTGTATTTTAAAATTTTAATGAATGAATAATATCTAAAACAAAAATTTTATGGGTCAATTTATAGTTTAGTTTAATTTATTTTTATTCAAAAGATTTATTGAATGGTTGTCATTTACAATGCAATAATAATAATACTAAAATATAATGTAAAAAGAGTTTCAAAATTTTTAGGATTTTTGAATTAGAAATTGGAATGGTAGATAATTATTATAATTTTAAAATTTCCAATGATTATAGGTTTAGGTTTTGAATTAATGTGTTGGAAAAAAATGTGAGTTGTTGAGAATTAAGTGTAAGTTCTAAGTTCCACATTGTTTAAAAAAGTAGAGGTTAAATATTTTATAAGTAAGAGAATTCATACACCTATCACTTTAAGGTTTTGGGTTAATATATGATATCTCTCACTTGTTTGGGTGAGCCTTGGACCTTTAGATAAGTGTTTGACTCAATGAGTATGATTTCCTGACCATCCATCGGTGGTATAAATAGTGAGAAATTGAAATTCAATTTGATTTTTTTAATATGATACTAGTTGCAAAATTAAAAGTTTAATTGGTAGGTAATGTCACTAATATTATAAAATGGAGTTTCAATTTTTTGAGTTAAAAGTTGAATTAAGTCATTAATTGTTAAGTATGAATATAGATTCATGGATTATTATTGGTCACAATTAGAAAGAAATATATAACAAAACTTCGTAACAATTAAAATGAAACTTAAATTTGATTTTTTTAATATGATACTAGTTGCAAAATTAAAATTTTAATTGGTAGGTAATGTCACTAATATTATAAAATGGAGTTTCAATTTTTTGAGTTAAAAGTTGAATTAAGTCATTAATTGTTAAGTATGAATATAGATTCATGGATTATTATTGGTCACAATTAGAAAGAAATATATAACAAAACTTCGTAACAATTAAAATGAAACTTAAATATTATCAATATCCACTCATTATAGTATAAGAATGTTGATTGTTAGAAGTAATTTGTCTAAAGAAAATTTAAGAAAAAAATATTATAGCAATTAAATATTACTTATATGGTTATATTCGAAAGAGACCATAAGTGGAAGAAGAAAATTAAACAAAAAAAACAATAACCTAAATGATTGCAAATTTTAATCTTCATTCTAAGGTGATAAACTTTTAAATTGCAAAACCTAGAAACTAATGTTCATCTTTATTACAACAACAATAAACAACATATATCAAAATAATAATAAGTAAATATGATTAAAATAATAATTAAAATTTATACAAAAGAAGGAAATACGAATTTATATAAAAAAAAAGAAGCATAATTACTATCATTTTAAAATTGTGAAGAAAAAGAAAAAAAGTTAAACAAAAAAATCAATACAAAATATAAAAACATATGAATGAAAAACATATATATTTCAATCTTCGTTCTAAGATTGCAAAACCTGCAAAATAATTATTAGATATTACATTACACAATATGAATGAATATAAGTATGAAATAAATTTGAATATGATAAAAACAATAAAATTAAAATGTATACACAAAAATATGGGCATTTAATTGATTGGAATACATGTAAAAAAAAGACCAAATCTTTCAAGAACTTTTAAATTAGATAAAGATAGAAAAATTAATTCTCTTTTTAAATCGGTGTTGAATAATTCACCCATTCATTCTATGTTTTATCAGGTTATACATCAAGTTCTAAAATATTCATGCGAGGAAGAAAGTGAGAGGAATTTATCTATTTAAAAAAAAAAATTGAGACAAATTGTCCATTTAAGAATAATAAAATGATATTATGGAAAAAAATATAACATCACATATATCTTGATTGAACTTATAACAGAAACACAAACTATTAAATTAAATTTTGTGATTGAATTTATAATTTAAATCTTTAGTAAATTGACGGTTTCATAAAACTTCTCTTTTTCTAACATTAATTTTTACAATAATTAAAAATAATATAATTAAAAAAGTGTTACCGATATTTGTACCAAAAACAAATTATAACTAATATACAATATAACAATGATAGCATTAAAAATTTTTTAAAAAAATAAGGCTTAATTGTAATTTTGATCTTCTTATTTTTATTTTTTTTAGTTTTAATCTCCTAATTTTACGGAATTTTTGTCTCTCTATTTTTAGTTTTTTTTTAGTTTTGATTCTCCTATTTTAAAATCCATAATTTTGGTCCATCTACTTTCATTTTTTAAAGTTTTTATCCCTTATTTTAAGTTTTGTTTTGGATTTTAGTCCTCTTTTCAATTTAGAACTAATTTAATAGGGGATCAAAAGTTTAAAAAAAATAAAAATAAGGGGATCAAACTCAAAAAAAGTAGAAATAAAGGGACGAAAATTCCGGATTTTAAAATAGGAGGACCAAAACTCAAAAAAATTAAAAATAGAGGGACACAAATTCCAAATTTTAAAATAAGGAGATTAAAACTAAAATAAAAATAAAAATAGAGGGACCAAAATTATAATTAAGCCAAAAAATTAAATACACTAGTAATTACTATTGAAACACAATTTTCAACAAAATAAATCAAGTAAGAATAAAATTATTTGTTCCTTTGTATAAATTTTAAATTACTTCTTTTTTTTTTAAAAGTATTTGTAAAACGGTTATTAGAAACCTTATTGATAGTAATAAAATAATATATAATATTGTAAATGAAATTAAAATTTGTAATAAGAAATTAATTAATTAATTAGATCAAAATATATTTTTCTAACATTCTCTCTTGTATTTTATCACTTCAAACTCTCTAATTTATTTACCAATAACATTTATTTACATTCACACCTAAAATTTGTTGGAAACACACTTGATTTTCGTTCAAGAATTTCATCTAAACTTAATGAATTCCGAACCAAATCTTGATGAACAAGAATAAATCTTTCTGATTAATTACTCCTTTTGTTTTTCACTATTTACTCGAGTGAATCAACCACTCTTAATTGCAAGTTTATATTGTTGCACAATTGATAATTGAAGGAAGAAAAGAAATTTTGGATTTGGGAAAAAAAAGCTTTAGGGTTTAACGTGAGAAGGAAGAAGATGAATTTGTTTCTGCAGAGTTTCTCTTTGCTTCTCAAACTGAGAAAAAAATTTATTCAACTATGAAACTACACTTCTGTTGTGTTACAATTCATAATATTGTTACTCCCTATTTATAGGTTCAGTTTGCTTGCTTTCCAAGCAAACCCTAACTAACCCAACTAACTTAGATAAATAAAGCAAATAAAGTTAAGTCTAACAAATATGTCTAAGACACGCATTTTGACATTTCAACAAACATACAAGTTCGACAACTTCCTTACTTTTGTCGAGCAACCTGCTTTAACACAAGGAGTTACAATTCAACATACAACCTAATTCATTGTGTCTAAGCTACCTGCATTCATCACAGACCATAATTACTTGAACATTTTGACCTACACTTTTTTCGTCATGATATGTGCAATCTGATTCTCAATTCTGGAGTGTTCCAAGTTCAGCTTCACTTTTTTCATTTGTTCTTGAAGATAATGGAACCTCATTTCGATTTGCTTGCTTCGTTCATGCGTTATCATATTCTTCGCCAAAATGATAACATACATGTTGTTGATCTTCATGGTAATTGCTCCATGATTCTTCCATGTAATCTCTTCGACCAGATTCGCCATCCATGTTGCTTGACATGCACAAAGAGAAATAACTATGTACTCTGCTTCACACGATGATAATTCTACTATTGGTTCTTTTCTTGAACTACAAGCAATTGGTGCACCACCAAGCATAAACACATAACCAGATATGAAATTTCTATCTTCAACATCACTACACCAACTTGAGTCGATGTATCCAAATAACTTGCATTCTTTTCCTTCATCAGTTGCAAGAAACAAAATTTCAGAGTCAAGAGTTCCTTTCAGAAACCTGAGTATCCTCTCCTTCGCTGCTAGGTGTGATACATTTGGCTTCTGCTTGAATCTGATTACCATACCTACATTATATGCTAGATCATGCCTTGTGTGACAAAGGTATCAAAGTGATCCAATGAGTATTATGTAGTACATTGGATCAATATCATCTTCATCTGTGTCCTTCGATTGTTGTAATCTGGGATCAACTGGAGTCGAAATTGGGTTGCAATCTTGCATCTAAAGTCTCTTGATTATTTCATATGTGTATCTTTTTTTATGCATCATAGAACTTCTACTACTCTTGCAGAACTCGATGCCAAGGAAGTATGAGAGATTTCCAAAGTCTGACATTTCAAACTGCTTACTTAAGTTATGTTTGAGATCATTGATCTCCTTCTTACAACTTTATGTTATCAATAGGTCATCGACATAGAGACACGGTATACGCACTTTACTATTGCTTCTTCTTACATATACTACATGCTTAGTTGTTCACTTCACAAGTTCCTTCTCCCTTAGAAAGCTATATATCTTCTTTTTTTCAAGCTCTTGGAGCTTGCTTAAGTCGAAATAGGAATTTATGCAGCTCTTCTTCATTATTGACCTCATCATCTGATGTAATCACACATTCTTGCAACCTTGCAGGCGTGTGTCTTGTTCTTTAAGATCTGATTGTGCTCGCTTAACTTTTGACTTCTTCTTATCGAACTTTTCTTTCGACTTGACTTGCTGATTTTTCACATAGGATTCTCACTAAATCCTTCATTACATTTTCAGTCCAATCTCATTCCTTAAGCTCATCTCTGATCATGCCCATGTTGATAACTACTTTTGTGTTCACTGGGTCAAACAACTTGTATCCACCAGTTGAATGATATCCTATTAGGATCATTTGACTCGACTTATCATCAAGTTTTCTTCTCAACTAATCCAACACATGTCTATGTGTTATAGATCCAAATACCTTCAAATGACTCAAGCTAGGCTTGACACCAGACCAACATTCTTCTGGTGTGATTCCTTCTAGCCTTTTGTTGGACATCTGCTCAAAATATATGTTGCAGTCGACACAGCTTCTCCATATAATTCTTTGGGTAGATGTTTGCCTTTCAACATACTTCTCACCATATTCATGATGGCTTTATTCTTCATTTTGCAGTTCCATTTTGCTGTGGAGTGTAGGATGGTATCGACTCATGTACAATCCCTTCTTTCTCACATAATGTGTCGAAGTCTTATCGAAACATATTCTCTACCACCATCAGTCCTCAAAATCTCGAGCTTTCGAGCATTTTGTATTTCAACAATAGATTTAAACTTGGAAAATACCTCAATCACTTCACTTTTCTTCTTGATCAAGTAAGTCCATATTTTTCAACTAAAATCATCTACAAATATGACAAAATATTTGTTACCTCCAATCGAATCCACCTGGATATGACCACATACATCAGAGTATATGATTTCAAGAATTTCTTTCAACTTACTTCATGTATCCTTGCTGAAGTTGTTCTTGTGCTGCTTTTCCTGCACACATTCCTCACATGCATAGTTTGGAATGTCCATTTCTAGTAATCTTGAAACTATATTTCTTCTCTTTAGATCTCTGATATTTTGAAATTGAGATGAGGAAGTTTATAGTTTCATATCCATTCATCCATGTTGACTGCAATTGCAAGGAATTTGTGCTCTATCATATTAAGTTCAATCCTGAAGGTTCTATTTTGAGACATAGGTGACTTCAAGATTAGCCTTCCTCTTGAGTCGATAACTCTCATCATCTTGTCTTTAATCGACACTTCGTAGTTCTTTTTGACCAACTGCCCTATGCTGAGCAAATTACTCTTCATGTCTGGTATCTACAATACATTGAAAATTGCTGACCTTTTGCCATCTTTCCTCATAATCAGAACATCATCAATACCTTCAGTTGCTAGAGTATTGTCATTTGAAAATTTTCACCATGTTCTTCATTGAGGGTTATATGTTGAAAAATCAATCTTTCTTACAAGACATGTGTGATGAGCATCTTGAGTCCAAATACCATTGGTTTTGGAATCTTTCTTCATATCTTGTTGTGACCATCAATAACATCTCTTCTTCTTCGTGCTTTGCAAACTTTACATCATTATCTTGATTCATTATTTTTTTCAGAACAATCACTAGAGTGTTCAAAAATTAATTATCTGTTTCTATTGAGTGAAAATGATAGGTCATAAGACATTACATAATATATATATATATATATATATATATATATATATATATATATATATATATATATATATATATATATATATATATATATATATATATATATATATATATATATATATATATATATATATATATATATATATATAT
This sequence comes from Lathyrus sativus, assembly GCA_963859935.3. Taxonomy (NCBI): domain Eukaryota; kingdom Viridiplantae; phylum Streptophyta; class Magnoliopsida; order Fabales; family Fabaceae; genus Lathyrus; species Lathyrus sativus. The sequence continues at coordinate 25,955 of CAWUDS030003462.1, forward strand.
ATATATATATATATATATATATATATATATATATATATATATATATATATATATATATATATATATATATATATATATATATATATATATATATATATATATATATATATATATATATATATATATATATAACACTTAGTTTTAGTTACTCATATTTTTATTTAATTTTTATATTACTTAATTTTTTAAAATTAGTTGTAAATAAATTATCTTTTTATTTTGAATGAAAAATGGTAGGTTTTAAATTATTACATTACAATTAGGTTTTAACAAAAGTAACATTAACATAATTTTTCGTTACAAAAATTTATATTATTATACTAAATGAGTTATAGTTTTAAAATATATAATATTCAATTTTAACATTTAATTTATGATTAAAAATTTTAATTTTTAATTTATTATTTAAATTTAAATTGGAAACGTAGAAGAGAGATATACATAACTTATATTTTAGAAATGTAGAAGAGAGAGATATATTATGTAATGTCTTATGACCTATCATTTTCACTCAATAGAAACAGATAATTAATTTTTGAACACTCTAGTGATTGTTTTGAACACTCAATAGAAACAGATAACTAATTTTTGAACACTCTAGGTGGTTGATATAGAACGTGAATATAATATCCACTCTCCCTAAATTCATGGCAAGTAAAACTGTTGACATTATATATATATATATATATATATATATATATATATATATATATATATATATATATATATATATATATATATATATATGAGTGAAAATCAACTTACTTTAAGAATAAGTTTTTTAAACTTACTCTACATCATAACTTTTAAATTGAATCTAATCTAGTGGTTAAATTAACATTTTTACTTATAATCATTAAATTAAATCTAATTTAAAGGCTATGATTGTGAAGTTATAAAAATTTACTGTTGGAGTAAGTTGATCTCTAACGTGTGTATATATATATATATATATATATATATATATATATATATATATATATATATATATATATATATATATATATATATATATATATATATATATATATATATATATATATATATATATATATATATATATATATATATATATATATATATATATATATATATATATATATATATATATATATATATATAAAATAGATAAATAATTATAATTTTTATAAATAATATTATTTTTAATAGTGGTAGTTGGCTATTATATTATTATTATTATTATTATTATTATTATTATTATTATTATTATTATTATTACTAGCGTCCAAACGGGCACGTCTGTGCCCGTTTGTCCGCTTTTTTTATTGCGCTAACGCGCAAAATATTAATAGTGTATTTTTTTATAAATTTAATTTTACTATAAACTATTTATATTGATTTTAATATAAATTATTTATATGATGAAATATTAAGTTTTGTATTTATATATTGTTATAGTTTAGTCAAAACCATAAGAAGATTTAGATAGAAGAAGAACAAAAAATTTTCTCACAATTTATTAAGCAACTAAACATATACATTAATACGGATATTAAGTTATATTATTGCTTAATAGGAAGGTCAACCATGGAATCAAAATCAGAAATATCTCTCGTTTCACTGCAAAACAAATGAAGTTATTCATTAATATATTTTTTATTTGATTTTGGTTTTAATTTAAATTATTTATCATATATATATATATATATATATATATATATATATATATATATATATATATATATATATATATATATATATATATATATGTTTATTAATTTAATTTTTTATTAAGTATATGGTCAATGAAATGCTTCCAAAGATTGTTGCAACAAAACTCTTTCATTTATTGAAGCAATACTTTAAGAAATGATTTAACATTTGATTCTCATTTCCCTGCATTATCCTGGAGGTGTGTGTAATCTTTAATATTTATTATTTGTTTTCTATTATATTATTAGTATTGTATTAAATACAGATGAACCAATTCATAAATAAACAATTCATATATTTCTTATCTTTAAGACCAATGGGTTTAAAAAGAAAGACACTTAAAAATAATGTTTCATTGTTTTTAATAATATTCTCTAACCAAATCAATATAATTTGATATTTAGTTGCAACAACCAAATGCAAAATCAACAAAATAGATTCTAAAATAAAGACAAATTATCTCTTAAAGAAATATAACATTGTAAAGGAAAAGAAACTTCATATCAATTAACAATGAAGTATGATAAAGAATTAGAGACTGGTGATCAAATAAGAGATGAAGATGAAGAAATTTTTTTTTCTATTTATCTTTCACAAACCATAAATAGTGGAGTATGATGATGTTTTTTTTTATGTTGCCACTGAATGAATGAATTTCCATTTCTATTCATTTATAAGAGTGTTTTGCACTTCTATCATTTTTGTAAGAGATGCATAACTATCAAAATTGATTTTTTTTCATTAAAAAACTCAACTTTGATAGTTATGCTCATCTTATAAAAAAACCGTATCATTTTGTTAGCACTTTATTTTTAAAAATTAAATAAATTGCGTACAACTTAAAGGATAAAATGGGAATGAAATAGGTCTGTCCAAAATTATCTATCTTCTTTATCTTTATCTATAGTTATAGAATAGATAATAATTATAGAATAAATAATAATTATAGAATATATTAAGTAGAGTTTAGAGAAACCATAATAAATATTATAAAAAGAAATTTTTTTTATGAGAATAAAAAGAAATCATAAATAAAAGTTAGGGAGATAAATACAAATAAAACCCACAAATATATTAATCTCACATAAAGTGAAATAAACAAAATTTTGAGAGATTAAAAGTTTCATGTTCTTGTTAGACAAAAAAAACATATAAATTATTCTTCAAAAACTAAGTAAAATAGACAACGTATAAAGAGAAAAATATATAATAAACAAAATTTAAGAAATGTGAATAAATTAGAATATATGTACAATTCCATAGAAGTATCTTCTGTACACTAATATATATTTGTGTAAAAAAGATTATTTGAAATCCCTTCAAGTTTTGCCGCATATATGTAGCATTCTGCCTCTTTTGAAATTAATAGTTTCTTCAATTTTCTTTAAAAACATAACATAAATATTTAAAAAAATAAAAATAAAAATGAGAGAGATGAGTTTTTTCTTTAGTTTTAAAGAAGAATTTAAGAGAGAAAAGAAGAGAGATAATCAATCAACATTGCAAAACCAAATACATAAGATATTTTTCAGTATTATGTATCTAATTCGGTGGAGTGTTCGCAGATATTAATAAATTTATTAGAATTGTGATATAATAAATAGAATTTATATAATAGTTAACAACTTTAATAATAATTTTACATAGAGTTGGTTCAAAAATACAAAAAACTACAAAGTAATATAATTATGCCTATGTGTTCTTCCCATTGTCTTGCATATTCTTCTATTTTGCTTGATTTATCCATTAAAAACTAAAAAGAAATTTAAGAATCATTATTAAATATATAAAAATAGTGATGTAGAAAGTATGTGTAAGAAAATTAAAGTTATTAGGTATTCTCAAATATTTAAGAATCTTTAAATTTTGAAGAAGAAAAATTGAAAAAATAAAAATATTGAAGATAAAAATGCAGGTAGTATGTGATAAAGAAAGAAAATGGTAGAATACTTAAAACAAAAGGAATGATACGTGAATAAAAAAAACGGCATTATGTTGTTGATACTCAAAGAAACTACACCAAAAATATGAATTTATCATTAAGACTTAATTACACATTAAAAATAATAAGAACACAGAAATTTGACTTCTTTCTTAAATATGCATTACACATTAAGACTTAATTATGCATTACCGGTGATACTAAATAATTTTCAATAATATTCATCTATTAATCAAACAATAGAATGAAATGAATAAAATTAAAAATAGGTAAAGGAATCCATCAAAATAGTTAAACTTTAAAAGTTAGTGAGAATATTAAAATTAAAAAAAGATAGTATGAAAATTGGAAAAATAACCTCTTCTCCATAAAAAAAATCTCTATGTTTACGTTAACAACAACTTTTTTCTACTTCATTGTCTTCAAACTAATTAAAAACAAAAACTTAATAAGAGTTGCCAAAAGAACATAACAGAAAAATTAAAGTTAATTTAGAGAAATACTACAGAAAAGATAGCAGTCACCATTATTATCTTTCTCTTTCATTTTCATCTTTGTTTTCTTTCTTCCATATCTTTAATTTGCTTCTCCAATATTTTCTCTCTCTCAATATATCTAATGGGAAGAATATAAAATGGAGAGAGAAGATGGATTGGTTTAGAAACTGCATAGAAGTTATGAAAGATGAAGAATAATAAATAACTAATCAAAGAATGTAATAAAATCAATTTATTATGGACAAAATTGGAAATAAAAAAGCTACACCAAAAATGTTTATTGCCTTTATATATTGTTATAGATTATTATTATTATTATTTTCTTTTATTATTATCATTACCTGAATATTATATTTATTTATTTTATTTATATTATGAGTGAGGATCCACTTACTCCAAGAGTAAGTTTTTATAACTTACTCCACAATCATAGTCTTTAAATTAGATTTAACCGAATGATTATAAGTAAAAATATTAATTTACCACTAGATTAGATTCAATTTAAAGGTTATGAAGTGGAGTAAGTTAAAAAAACTTATTCTGGGAGCAAGTTGATCCTCACTCATATATTATTATTAGGTTAAGTTACAGTTTTGGTCCCCTTATTTTGGCTAACTCACGAAATTAATTCCTTGTTTATTTTTTAAACAAGTTTGATCTCTCATTCTCATTTTTTGTCCAAAAAACGTTGTTGTGTACTTTTAAGATACATGACATAATTTTATTGACTTGGTATAAGAAAGATTAATTATTCATGCATTTTCAATGACATTTTCTTCCTTGAGTCATCTTCTCCAATCGTCTTCTTCATCTTCTTTTTCACTTAGCTTGTGTGTTCGTCTTTTTCGTTCTCCAGAAAATGCTTTCTATGTTTTCTCTCGTTTAGAAAGTATGCGACGTATACAAAAAAATGACACATCAACATTTTTTTGGACGAAAAATAGATAGGGGACCAAAACTATTTAAAAAATAAATAGGGGAACTGATTTTGTGATTTGGGCGAAATAGGGGGACCAAAACTGTAATTTAGCCTTATTATTATTATTATTAGTGGTGGGTGAGTATATTATTATTATTATTATTATTATTATTATTATTATTATTATTATTATTAATATAGTGTCAATGTAATAAATAATAGAATTAGGGGGTTGTAACCTAGAATTGCTATCAAGATGGCGCGTGGCTAGGGTTGTCATCATGACAATCTTGGATTTATATATATTAAGATTAAAATTATCTCAACAATATGAGTTATACTCTCAATAATATATAGTTATCTCAACAACCCATAATTATCTCAACAATATGAGTTATATTCTTAACAAGCCATAGTTATTTCAACAACCCACAATTATCTCACCAATATGAGTCATATTTAACAATCTCCACCTTGGAAATATGACTTTCTTTACAACGATTCATCCTGAAAACTAAGGAGGTACACCTTCTACTTAACTCTAAGAAATAGGTATCAAGTCTAAACAGTGTTTGAACTTGTCACTGATGACTAACTTGGTCAACATCAGAGCCGGACCAACCGATTCGGAGGCCCTATTCTAATTTTAAAGTTAGCCTATATTTAAAAAAAGAACAATTTTAATAATTAAAAATAACGCACAAAAAATAAAATTATATATTACCAAATGAGGCACGAAAAAATTTATTGTATTGTTTAAACTATAAACATCATTTCATACAACTTAAAATATCTAACTACTTAAAAGGAGCCTTCCTACAAACACTTTTTGAAGTAAATTCATCAACTAAGTCTTCATATTTTACTATTTCCAAAATATCATTTTCAACTGCTATTAATGCCAATTCGTTAAATCTTTCTTGTGACATGGCAGACCAAAAGTAAGTCTTTAACAACTTTAATTTTGAAAAACTCCTTTCTGTAGAAGCAATTGTCACATGAATAGTCAATAAAATTCTATATGCAATAACTGTATTAGTCAAACAATCCAATTCTTTCAAAAATAATAATATGCAGTAGGTCTTATGGTTTCTCCAGGCAACATTTCTCTTAGTAATTTTAACTTTGCAAAAAGTTCATTCTCATCAATATCAGATTGATCATTATATTTCAATACTCGTTCAAAATTACTACAACAAGACTTCAAAGTTGCGTCATCCACTGATTGTAATTTGTGAGAAGTAAACAAGAAACCAAAATCACTTTCATACTTTTGGTATTACTCAAATCTCTTATTAAGAGAAACTATAGCTTGATCAACAACGTAAAGAAAATAATTAACCCTGAAAGATTATAAAAGACATAATAAAAGTGATAAACATTATACAATGATCACAAAGAAGAAAACTTCAATGGAGGAATCCGTTGAATTTGGTGTTTCCCATTAATCCTATTGTGTTTTCCTTGCTCAAAGATGGCATTTTTATGTCTAAATAAAAGGTAGATCAAGAAAATTAGGTTTCTACAATTTAAAAAAAGTACTTTGGGATCTTACAACGATTATGGGCATCCATACACATTTGGGGATACGTCTCATACTACCATACGCATCTGGGTACGCTTATGTGTAGAAACGCATCTGAGCCGCATCTGGCCAGAGGGGAAAACGCTGAATTAGCCTTTGGTGTAACCATACAAAATTTATCCATTGATGTTGGCTTTCATTTTCTACCAGACCCACATCAATATGAGTTACGACTCTTTAGATATGATCAAAATGTTACACGTTACACGTATTGTTGCGGTGAAATTTGGATGTCAAGCTATTGATTAACTTGAATCTTAATTCATTTATAACCGGTCTTTGATTTATCCTAAGGAAAGGTTAAAGAAAGGAAAAACCTAAAAGGGAGAGATCTAAGGTTCGGGGGTTGGTTAAATTTAGGAAAGGTATTAGCACCCTAAACTTCCGTAGTACTCTACGGGAACCTTTTGTTTATTTTTTTTTATTTATTTCATTAATTATTTTGCTTTAGGGTATATACAAAGGATTGAAAATTAAAAAAGACCTAGGGGTTAATTCTAAGTTTACTCGGCAAGACATCGCATCTTGTGCCTACATATCCTTACAGGAATGGAATCAGAGTAACTGTAGTTCCCCTCAAAAGGGAGGTTAGAGACTTCTTGACTGTGGTCAATGTCTCAAGGGGAATAAATGCATCTTAAGGACACGCTTACATGGAGTCTTAAACTCCGATCTCTATGTTATAAATTGTTAAGTGCATTAGGGTTAGGTTAGGGATTCTGCGGCGGGAAATCCTAAAATGAGTGCGACGACTCTTTTGGCCTAACACTAGGATAAAAGCAATTTTGCCCACGGCGGGACACCTAGGCTAAACAGGGTTTGATCCATTAAAGGGGTAAGGCTATTGACTCGGCGGCCAAAAGGGTGGACCTAATCCTTCGGAAGGATAGAACTGTAAAAAATGTGAAAATATGATAAATCATTATATGGAGGAATAATTAAGGTACATAAATAAGAAAAGTAATAAAGGCAGAGGGTATAAAGTAACAAAGAAACATTTCTGAAAACATGAAGAATATGAAAATATGTAATGACACTTAGAATGAAGTGAGGGAGGAAAATAGTGTGGGGTTGTGGCCACCACAAGCACATCTCAACCTCGAGCATGCACATGAAATGCCCAAAGAAAGAAAAGTAATAAAAGGTACATAAAATGACACGACAAACATCAAACATCAGGAGTTCCTTACGAAAAGGTTTTAATTTTTTAATATTTTAATTATAAAAAAAAGGTTTTAATTTTTTAATAAAAAATATTTAAGTTAAAATTATAAAAAAAATTAAGTTTAAATTATAAAAGAAAAGTTTTTTGGGGGAAAAGTCTTTTCAGTTTTTTGGGAAAAGGCTTTTCAGTTTTTTAGGAAAAGGTTTTACTAAAAAAAGGTTTTAATAATAAATAAATAAAAGGGTTTTGATTTTAAAAAAAAGGTTTTGATAAAAAAGGGTTTTGATATTAAATTCTACGGACCTAAATACACATGGAGATTAACATGGCAAAATATGCACATAAATATGAAAAAGCAAAAGATTTAGTAATTTAATGGACCTAAACACATTAACATGGAAAAATATGCACATAAACATGAAAAGGCAAAAGATTTAGTAATTTAACCTACGAAGCGGAGGTTTACTTCGATAAATGTGAAAAAGGTTTGAATAAGGGAACACTGGAGAGCTCCAATCCTTCTGACGAGTTGTGGGAACGACCGCCTTTCTTCTCTGGGGATCTCCTTTGTTTCTCCCTCTCTCTCTCCTCTTTTCTGAAGAAAACCTTCTGACCTCTTTCAACAAGGCAACACATGTATATATAGGGAACAAATTAGGGTTAACACCAAATTGTCAATAATGTCCCTAAAGCCCATTTTAAAGCCCAAACTAAATAATTAGTTAAGAAAAAAAATAAAATTTAAAATAATTAAAATAAACTTAAAATAAAAACTAATAATCCTATTGATTCCTAAAAATCAAAAAATATTATAAAAAGAACAAAATTTTTTTCAATATTTTTTATTTTATGAATTTGTGGATATTTTTATGAATAATTTAGAAAAAAGTGAAAAAAATAATATTTTAAAAAATGATTTAATTAAAATACGAAAATAATAATTAAATAATAATAAAAAACTATTTTTGTTATTTTTTAATGAAAGATAGAAAAATTTAGAGTAAAAATAATAAAAAACAAAAAAGTGACAAAGGTGAGATTCGAACTCTCAACCTCTCACACTCACAACTCCTTACACATGTCCTCTTGCCAATTATGCCATTTTTACTTTTTAGAAGAAAAATGCATGCCATATGATATTTACCTGCAAAAAGTCAAACGACTACACAAATTTGTTAGTAATTGATTAAATGCAATAAAAATGCAATGAAATGCGATGACAAATCTTAGGGCAAAATTTGGGGTATTACACGTATATCATGAATTAAAACTTGCTGAAACATAAACTTTGTGAATCCTTCTGGAAATTCGCCATGTTCCTTTTCAAGCCATTTATTTGACTTCCTTTAACCTACAAAACACTTTAATCCTTTCCCAAAATATCATATGACGCATGGAACATTTTTAAACATTAAAATCACTGTACCATAGATAAAGTCTATAAAATCATCTAAATTCGATATGCAATCCCTGATGTAACATCAAATGTATTGCTAAAACAATGATAAAATATAATATAATGGTGACTAATCACAACCTAAAACTTAACTTTTTACTTGTCCTAAAGCAACTTTTTGAAATCAAAAAATGTTTTAGCATGTTAACTCAAATAATGTCAAGAGTTTAAAGTAGTATACCTCCTGGTTCCTTTTGTGATCTACTCTTATTATAACCTTGATCTTTGTCTGTTTACCGAGGTCTACTGATCTTCCACATTTTCACTTGATTATATTACTTCATCTATCATTTCATCACACATTCTCACCAAATCTCTCAGGCGTTTATATGTTTATTCACTCAAGATTCTCAGTATGCAAAATTATACCATAAGCTTGAATATATTCTAAACAAATCACAATATGCACGATACACACACTTTTTTAGGTCATTTATGGTTATAACAAGGCTAGGGATTTGGTAGGATACATTTGGAAAATGGAATAGTATTCATAGTCAATACGATTATTCTCATGATTATATCTACACTAAGGGACTATTGTTGAGGTCTTTTCTTTACCGAGTCCTTTTAAGTGCCATGGAGCATTCAACTTTTGAATTTTTATTTTTATTTCTAGTTGACTTCTGACTCCTTCATGTGAGTATTCTGATGACTTATTTTTTCATTTTTTTTCAAATCATTAGATTCATTCGTCTTCTTTTATATTCCTCAGTTTTCGCAAAGATACCAAAACTTAAAGGTTGTTATTCCAACAACAATCTCAAACTTAGAATAAATATTGATCTGAGAACTCAACTTATTAAATATGAATAGTGGTAGGGGAGTGTTTGTGTAAAGGGTTATGAAGTGTGGTGATAACAATAAAATGGATAACATGCTCAAAGTAGGTTAACAAAGGATAAATACGATTAAAAGATATGGTTAAAAGGCTCAGGACTAAAAAAAGTGCCTTAGTGTGTGTAAGCAATGTGAATGGAATCCAATAAGAATATATGCAAGTTCTGAATAAATACATACTGGAATACTCTCTAATGATGAAACAATATGCTTGACTTTATTTTCTCTCACCATGTTGGTTAGAGATAACATTCTACACAATATACATTGTTTGATGTAGTGTTTCAATCATTTACAATAAACATGTTCAACCTTCACTATAGCTCAATTAAACCACATTAGAACATTCGTAAGTATATAAAAATTATTTTGCGAGTTGACATGCATGAGGACTAAAATAGCTATGTTGATTGATTATTAACAACTATTATTTTACTACAAACTATTATATAACCAGATGAAATGAAATAAACATAAAACAAACCAATAAAGAATGAAACAAAACTCAGAACTTAATTTAAAATTGAAAACTATAAAATAAATATAAAATATGAGTATCTACCTTGGGTTTCCTCCTAAGCAGTGCTCATTTTGACGTCATTAACTTGACACCTCATCATCCATGTTAGGGTGGATACTTCATATTCTATACCTTGTTGCTTTTCTTTTTTGAGACAAAGAAATCATCTTTTCCAAAAATAGAGTCCACTTTGTGCAACAAGCTACTCCATATTTCCATATCCTTACTTCGATGTTGCATTTTCTTTTTCTCTTGGTTCTTGGAATGGATTTTTGAGTTTTTCTACTCTGAGGTGCTGGCGGAGATGACACCATTTGAGATGTTATTCTTGAGACTTGTTATGGTGGTATTCTTTGAATGTGGCTTTTCACACATGTTTTGATCATGCCTACTTTATAGAAATTATCTTTTTCTTCGTCTTACTTCCTGTTTTCAAGTACATTTAATGTTATTTCATCATCATAAACTTTTAAAGTGAGTATACCTTTTTCCACATTGATATTGCATCGACTTGTAAGCAAGAACGGTCGACCCAGAATGAGAGACGTCTCTTCATCTTCAAGAATGTCCACGATCATAAAATCAATTATAAAGATAATTTTTCTATTGTAACCAACATGTTTTACACTACCCCATATGAATGCTTTGTGGAGTGATCTACAAAAATTAAATTCATCCTTATATCGTTGGCCTTTTCAATTCCAAGATTTTAATAGATGGACAATGGCATCAAGTTCACACTTGCTTCCAAATCAGTAAAAACTTCTTGAAAGTTTTATCTTCTATAGTGCATGGGATTAGACAGATCCATGATCTTTCCGCTTTATGGGGATTCTCCTACCTTGTGATATTGCATTACACTTCTCAGTAAAGGTTACTGGCTCATCTCCCATTGTTCTCTTTTTAGAGATTATATCTTTCATGAATTTTTAGTCCATGGGCATTTTCTCTAGTTCTTCAAAGAAAGGAATATTGATCCCCAACTTTCTGTACATTTCAAGAAATTCCTCAATTTTTTTCTCATTTAGATCCTTCTTATTCACCCTTTGAGGTTAAGGTAGCCTAAACACCATTTGGTCTTCTTTTTATTTTTATCATCGGTTGGAATTATGGGGGACATAACTTCTTCTAGTTCTTTCTTATTCTTTTTTACTTCCAGATCTACCTCTATAAAATGATCATCATTTGTTGAATTCTCTTCTTCATCTTCAACAACCTTATGAATTCCTGTTGTGATTGCAGTAACATTTGTATGATATATGGAATTTGTGAATGTGGTGCTCGAAGTACTCCTTTGTGCTTGTTGTTAAACCCTTAGTTTTTTTAATCACTTCCCTTTTTAATCTTTACGGATAAGCAACCTGATTTTTGGCTTTGGAAATTTTTATTTTTGAGCTATGGTAGTAACAACATTGACACTCTCATGATTTATGTGATTTGGTATTGTTGCACTTCGAAGAGTGCCTTGAGCTTAAATTGAGAGTTGTAGGCTATCTAACCTACTTGAACTTCTAGGTTCTTGATTGATGTTGCGGTGTTTGTCAGATTTCTCATTGTCTCTTATTGGAATTAAGCATTCTAAGCAATAACTTTTTCAAGAGTTATCTCCTAATCTGCTTTCTTAAAGGCTGGTGGTTGTTGTGGAAACTGTTGCTAAAATTGATGTTTAAATTGTTGAGTGGGCTGTTGATATTTGTTGAACTTTGGTTATGCATTATGGTGTTTCTCCGGGCCTTGCTTCGGAACACTCCCCTACTGATATTTCTAGGAAAAGTTTGGATGATTCTTCCATCCTGGAATATATGTATTAGAATAAGGGTTGTTCTGCTTGAGATGGTTAACTTCTTCAACTTGTTGAAGATGTGATACACAATACGTGGAAAAATGATATCCTCATAAATTTCATAACTCATTGCTTGAGCCTATTGGACTTGAGCTACCTATTGGGTACCTATGTTCATTACCTTAAGTCTTCTTTCAACTTTAGCTGCAACCTGATCTTCTATCTTTATACTTTGAGTTGTCGGCTTCAAATCAATTACCCATTCTGGTTTACTTGTGCATTGGTCATACAGTTCCAGATGTTTATTCACAGTGATGGCCTTAATTATCTTTTTGATACAAGTGGCTGAATTTGATGACCCAGCGATAGATGTATCAAACATTTGTTTAATCTTCAATCTGAGCTCATTAAAAAACATTTGCATATGTTTTATTTGATCTAAGTTGCGTGTAGCACATGCAACTAAGAGTCTCTTGAATCTTTTATATGCATCACCCAAAGATTCACCTTCCACTTTTTTTAAATTTATGATTTCTTATCTTTTTCCAAGGAACACTGAAGTAGGGAAATATTCATTAAGAAAAGTTTTTTTCATCTCTTCTCAAGTGGTGATGCTATCTGCTGAAAGTGAGTAAAACCATTCTTCAACATCTTCTGATAGAGTAAAAATGAACATTCTCAATTTCATGATTTGTTAAGTATGCCTTTCTATCTTCAGAGTAATACTCATTGTCGAAAACCTTTGAAAATATTTATTTACATCTTCATTCATTTTTTCTTTAAAAGGTCGTTTCTCAAGTTGATGGATGTTTGTCAGGTGTAACTCAAAATTGGAAACATTCACAGGTTGGTTCACTACCGTCATTCAACCTTCTGGTGCATTTCTTCTTCCATAGTCTCCGAGCAGTGGTCCAGGTGTTGGTGGATCTTTAGCCATAATGTGCTCTACTTCTTGTTCCTCATGTTCTTCCAGTGTTTGCAACCAAGTGTTCATTCGTTGAGAACATAAGGTTCTCTCAATTTCTATGTCAAAAGTAAAATTAGTTGAGGGTTCTCCTTGCATACAAATGTCAGAAACAAATTAGTTATAACAATAATAAAAAATAAAAATAAAAATTTTAGTTGTAGAGCAACAAAAGTTCAACTAAATAAAACGGTAGACTCTATAATCTTTGACAGTCTCCGACAACGGCGCCAAAAATTTGATCGATAAATTAACAAGTGTACTAATTTGCTAAAGTAGTAATATCGAAAAATCCTAGAATATCGATCTCAAGGAATGCGTTATATTTTAGAGTTTGATTTTGTTTTTAGTTAAACAAAAAGGTACTTGGGGTCTTGGTTGGATTGTTTGCAATTAAAATAAAGTGCGAACAAATTTAATGAAATAGTAAATAATATAAGAGAACATGATAGAGATTAGAGTTTGAATTTAAATTCATTGAAAATCCCTAAATTGATCTTTAAACTACTTAAATTATTCCTACTTAAATTATTAGAGATTAGAGTTCTCAAGTATATTTATTCCTAATATCTTAGTAAATAAAACTTTGATAATTCAAAACAAACCTTAATTGTGTAGTTGATTGTGAGAAAACTGCAAGCATTAAACTAACAAGAACAGTACATTTTCTAGTTGATAACGCTATCCCTAGGTGATACATAATATGGAATATTCCTATCAAGTGTTGATGTAGAAATCTCTTTCTAACAGATAACTGTAATTCAATACTCACTTTGTCAAAAAGAGCATAACATCAAGAGCAGAAATGAATAAATTGTAATGGAATAAAATAGTGGTATTACAAATATCAATTCAAGAACTTAAACTAATTCAATAATAATAATAATAAAAATAATAATAATAATAATAATCTATAATCTATAACATATATAAAGGCAATACTTGATTTTTGGTGTAACTTTTTTTTATACCAAATTTACCCTTATTTTAAAATATATAACTTACACAATAACTTCCATTGAACTACTACTATCATCTTTCATATAACTCCTTACTAATAACTTTCCACATAACTTCCATGTAAAATTAATATTAAATAAAAATATATCATTTATATTTATATGTGTGCAATAAATATATAATCTATAACATATATAAAGGCAATACTTGGTTTTTAGTGTAGCTTTTTTTTATACCAAATTTACCCTTATTTTAAAATATATAACTTACACAATAACTTCCATTGAACTACTACTATCATCTTTCATATAACTCCCTACTAATAACTTCCCACATAACTTCCATGTAAAATTAATTTATTTATCTATAACAATATATAAAGGCAATAAACATTTTTGGTGTAGCTTTTTTATTTCCAATTTTGTCCATAATAAATTGATTTTATTACATTCTTTGATTAGTTATTATTCTTCATCTTTCATAACTTCTATGCAGTTTCTAAACCAATCCATCTTCTCTCTCCATTTTATATTCTTCCCATTAGATATATTGAGAGAGAGAAAATATTGGAGAAGCAAATTAAAGATATGGAAGAAAGAAAACAAAGATGAAAATGAAAGAGAAAGATAATAATGGTGACTGCTATCTTTTCTGTAGTATTTCTCTAAATTAACTTTAATTTTTCTGTTATGTTCTTTTGGCAACTCTTATTAAGTTTTTGTTTTTAATTAGTTTGAAGACAATGAAGTAGAAAAAAGTTGTTGTTAACGTAAACATAGAGATTTTTTTTATGGAGAAGAGGTTATTTTTCCAATTTTCATACTATCTTTTTTTAATTTTAATATTCTCACTAACTTTTAAAGTTTAACTATTTTGATGGATTCCTTTACCTATTTTTAATTTTATTCATTTCATTCTATTGTTTGATTAATAGATGAATATTATTGAAAATTATTTAGTATCACCGGTAATGCATAATTAAGTCTTAATGTGTAATGCATATTTAAGAAAGAAGTCAAATTTCTGTGTTCTTATTATTTTTAATGTGTAATTAAGTCTTAATGATAAATTCATATTTTTGGTGTAGTTTCTTTGAGTATCAACAACATAATGCCGTTTTTTTTATTCACGTATCATTCCTTTTGTTTTAAGTATTCTACCATTTTCTTTCTTTATCACATACTACCTGCATTTTTATCTTCAATATTTTTATTTTTTCAATTTTTCTTCTTCAAAATTTAAAGATTCTTAAATATTTGAGAATACCTAATAACTTTAATTTTCTTACACATACTTTCTACATCACTATTTTTATATATTTAATAATGATTCTTAAATTTCTTTTTAGTTTTTAATGGATAAATCAAGCAAAATAGAAGAATATGCAAGACAATGGGAAGAACACATAGGCATAATTATATTACTTTGTAGTTTTTTGTATTTTTGAACCAACTCTATGTAAAATTATTATTAAAGTTGTTAACTATTATATAAATTCTATTTATTATATCACAATTCTAATAAATTTATTAATATCTGCGAACACTCCACCGAATTAGATACATAATACTGAAAAATATCTTATGTATTTGGTTTTGCAATGTTGATTGATTATCTCTCTTCTTTTCTCTCTTAAATTCTTCTTTAAAACTAAAGAAAAAACTCATCTCTCTCATTTTTATTTTTATTTTTTTAAATATTTATGTTATGTTTTTAAAGAAAATTGAAGAAACTATTAATTTCAAAAGAGGCAGAATGCTACATATATGCGGCAAAACTTGAAGGGATTTCAAATAATCTTTTTTACACAAATATATATTAGTGTACAGAAGATACTTCTATGGAATTGTACATATATTCTAATTTATTCACATTTCTTAAATTTTGTTTATTATATATTTTTCTCTTTATACGTTGTCTATTTTACTTAGTTTTTGAAGAATAATTTATATGTTTTTTTTGTCTAACAAGAACATGAAACTTTTAATCTCTCAAAATTTTGTTTATTTCACTTTATGTGAGATTAATATATTTGTGGGTTTTATTTGTATTTATCTCCCTAACTTTTATTTATGATTTCTTTTTATTCTCATAAAAAAAATTTCTTTTTATAATATTTATTATGGTTTCTCTAAACTCTACTTAATATATTCTATAATTATTATTTATTCTATAATTATTATCTATTCTATAACTATAGATAAAGATAAAGAAGATAGATAATTTTGGACAGACCTATTTCATTCCCATTTTATCCTTTAAGTTGTACGCAATTTATTTAATTTTTAAAAATAAAGTGCTAACAAAATGATACGGTTTTTTTATAAGATGAGCATAACTATCAAAGTTGAGTTTTTTAATGAAAAAAAATCAATTTTGATAGTTATGCATCTCTTACAAAAATGATAGAAGTGCAAAACACTCTTATAAATGAATAGAAATGGAAATTCATTCATTCAGTGGCAACATAAAAAAAAACATCATCATACTCCACTATTTATGGTTTGTGAAAGATAAATAGAAAAAAAAATTTCTTCATCTTCATCTCTTATTTGATCACCAGTCTCTAATTCTTTATCATACTTCATTGTTAATTGATATGAAGTTTCTTTTCCTTTACAATGTTATATTTCTTTAAGAGATAATTTGTCTTTATTTTAGAATCTATTTTGTTGATTTTGCATTTGGTTGTTGCAACTAAATATCAAATTATATTGATTTGGTTAGAGAATATTATTAAAAACAATGAAACATTATTTTTAAGTGTCTTTCTTTTTAAACCCATTGGTCTTAAAGATAAGAAATATATGAATTGTTTATTTATGAATTGGTTCATCTGTATTTAATACAATACTAATAATATAATAGAAAACAAATAATAAATATTAAAGATTACACACACCTCCAGGATAATGCAGGGAAATGAGAATCAAATGTTAAATCATTTCTTAAAGTATTGCTTCAATAAATGAAAGAGTTTTGTTGCAACAATCTTTGGAAGCATTTCATTGACCATATACTTAATAAAAAATTAAATTAATAAACATATATATATATATATATATATATATATATATATATATATATATATATATATATATATATATATATATATATATATATATATATATATATATATATATATATATATATATATATATATATATATATATATATATATATATATATATATATATATATATATATATATATATATGATAAATAATTTAAATTAAAACCAAAATCAAATAAAAAATATATTAATGAATAACTTCATTTGTTTTGCAGTGAAACGAGAGATATTTCTGATTTTGATTCCATGGTTGACCTTCCTATTAAGCAATAATATAACTTAATATCCGTATTAATGTATATGTTTAGTTGCTTAATAAATTGTGAGAAAATT
>CAWUDS030003463.1:0-40025 GCA_963859935.3 Lathyrus sativus
TATGCATCACAGCCCAATCAGAGAGACCAAAAGGAACCAGTTTAGACCCAAAAGTTGCTCAAACCGAAACCAATACAATCGAAAACAAGGTAAGCAGCAATAGGAATTGTAGCATCATGTTCCGATGGCTCAGACAGAGCGTCATCATCGCCGCATACCCTTCGCGACGGCGTCGGTCCATTCGAAATATCATGTTCTCCCTGAAAGATGAAGAGAAAGAAGTTAACAGAACTCATGACAGAAAACCAGAAGAACAGGTAAACTGATAACCAAGACGAGCTGATATCCAATATCCACAAGCCATATCATGTAACACCCCCTTCTATACCCAAATAAATGCATATAATACAGCTAAGCACATACAAGTTATCAGAGTAAAAAGGTTTTATAATAAGGTATAAAAGAAGAATGCCACAATTTCACCAATAAAACACTTTCACAATTTGCTCCATAAAATATGTAACATTTTCAATTTAAGCGGAAGATAAAATCATTTGATCGTTTTCAAAATATTAATCCACGTACACATAAGCTATCCAATTTAATATGTATCATATCAGTTAGATTACAAAACCACATCAGCTGATACATCGCAATGTATCCCAAAAGAATGACTGCACTAGTCTAACTACCCGGTGTTACATATCAGAGCAGTAGACTCAAAAGAATGAAGACTATTCTTCACAAAAGGACTCCAGCATCCTAATCTGCAATGCCTCATAGAGCATTATAAAACAGCAGAAGGGTGAGAAATATAACCATAATAATCAAAGCATAAGATTATATATATATAGGTATCATATAACACATATTCACATTTCTCACCACACTTCATTCTCACAATCATAATCATATTACGTCACATCTATCAACATTATGAACATCCACAAGCACATCCCTTCATGCTTGGCTTCACAATCATTCACAAACACGTTTGTACCACAACAATATTATGCAATGTGACTCAACATTTCAATGCAATTCAATGCTATGCGGTACCGACTCTCGTTATCTTTTCTCGGTTTTTACGTTAAACCGGGTCCACCCTTCTAGACCGATAACTCGTTATCATTTTTCGGTTTTTACTTTAAACCGGGTCCACCCTTCTAGACCGATAACATCCAAGCCCGTCCCCTAGGCTTCAAACCCACCCTTCTAGGTTTGGGACAAGCCACTAGTTTCCACGAAACTAACAGACATTGCCTCTTGACTGAATGATGCATGTACAATCAACCAATCACAATAAATGCACTTAAGACCGTTCCCGCGTCTTAATCCCATGCATTCGAATAATTCACCCCTTCGAGAATTTCATTATGATTGCACATACAACATATATCAAACATTTATCAATGTATTCATTTCACACATCATCATATTCAACAACAATGCACACATATCACCTATGTTCCCATGCATTCTCACAACAATCGCATACATATATGCACTCACAATTCATTAGACGATACACATACATTCCTCATTGTATTCCCATGTATCTCTAATTATCACAACAATCAAGGTATTCACATCGCAATACCGATCATACAATTATAAGATACGCACACATATTCAAAATGTTCTCATGCATACTCATTACATAATTGTACACAACAATCAAACATTCACAACTCATCAATTAATACACACATAATCATCATTATGTTCTCATGTATTTTAACCGATTACAATTAATCATTCATATCACGACTCTAGGATTCACGCCCGAAGGCTACCCACAGCAAATGTTATCATAATAGTTCACATACTCATTCATAACATAGAAGTATAAACATATACGAATCAACCAAACAATCCCCATTGGATAACACAGCAAAGAAAAGTATACTGCCACATTCGCCTTCATTCGCCTGGCGAACCCTCGCAGCGAACCTTCGCCTGGCCTTCGCCTGGCGAACTCTCTCAGCGAACACTCGCTAGGCTTCGCCTGGCGAGACTTCCCAGCGAGCCCAAGTCAGGAGCTACTGACTTCATTCGCCACCATTCGCCGGCACCTTCGCTGGGCGAACCTTCGCTATCCAACTTCGCCTGGCGAACCCACCAGCGAAGTCTACTGGGACTTAATTATAATTATTCGCCAACATTCGCTAAGCTTCGCCTGGCGAAGCTTCGCCTTCGCTCGCCTGGCGAGAGCCAGCGAACCTGCGCAGAACAGAACCCCATTCTGTTCCTCCTTCACCAATCCATCATCAACCCTCTCTTACACATCCAAATCAGTACAAACAACATCAATACATGTTACCCGACTACTCTACGGTATTATTGTTCAGTTTCAACCGATTAAATCCTCAATCTACCGATTATCCAACATTTTGCCCTAAATAGAAAGTGATGGAAACTCTACTAAAACCCTAACCCATCATACATAACATCATACCATGATCAAATAGAAACATTTCTCACCCTTACCTCGATTAATCGGAGCTTTGATGTTGGTTCTTGACGATTTCCACTTTTCCTCTTCTTCTCTTCTCTTTCTCTCCTTTCTTCTTCTTTCCTCTTTCTTTCCAAAAATGTTTTTTCTATCTTTCTTTTCTTTTCTTTCTCTCTTATATATATTTCCTTCATTTTCCTTCCTTCCAATTTCCTTCTCAATTCTCTATTAATCCCAATTAATAAAAATTAATTTCCAACATTAATAAAATCCCACTAAATCAATTAATTACTATAATTAATTATTTAATGAAATTTGGGCTGTTACAACCCTCCCCCACTTAGGAATTTTCGTCCTCGAAAATGTTACCTGATTCAAACAGTTCTGGATAAGACTCTTTCATCCGACTCTCAAGCTCCCAAGTAACATTTCCACCAGCCGATCCTCCCCACGCGACCTTCACTAAAGCGATCTCTTTACCTCGAAGCTGCTTCAATTTCCGATCCTCTATCCGCATAGGTGATGTCTCAACAGTCAGGTTATCTCTCACCTGCACATCATCTACTTGGACTACATGAGACGGATCCGCAATGTATTTCCTCAACTGAGATACATGGAATACGTCATGAAGATTAGCAAGCGACGGTGGTAAAGCCACACGATAGGCCACTTCTCCTATCCTTTGCAAAATCTGATAAGGACCAATGAAACGCGGCGACAACTTGCGCGACTTCAGTGCCCTACCAACACCTGTCATCGGGGTGACTCGAAGAAACACATGATCTCCCTCTTGAAATTCAAGTGCCTTCCTCCTCTTGTCATAATAACTCTTCTGACGACTTTGAGCAACTCTCATCTTCTCTTGAATCATCTTGATCTTATCAGTAGTCTGTTGAACTAACTCGGGTCCAACAACCGAACTCTCTCCGGACTCGAACCAACATAATGGTGTCCTACACCGCCTACCATACAACGCCTCAAATGGTGCCATACCAATACTCGAATGGAAACTGTTGTTGTAGGTAAACTCAATCAAAGGCAAGTAGCTATCCCAAGCTCCTCCCTTTTCCAATACACAAGCTCTCAAAAGATCTTCAAGCGACTGAATCGTCCTCTCCGTCTGACCATCAGTCTGAGGATGATACGCTGAACTCAAACGCAACTTAGTACCCAAAGCACTCTGCAGGCTCTCCTAAAATCTCGAAGTAAACCGCGGATCTCTATCCGAAACAATACTTAACGGAATACCATGCAGACACACAATCCTTTCAATATACAACTTAGCCAACTTCTCCAAAGGGTAATCCATACGCATAGGGATAAAATGAGCAGATTTAGTCAACCTATCCACGATAACCCAAATAGCCTCAAAATTACTCGGCGTCCTCGGCAAACCTGATACAAAATCCATAGAGATACTATCCCATTTCCACTCAGGAATAAACAACGGCTTCATCAACCCCGATGGCTTCTGATGCTCAATCTTTGACTTCTGGCAAGTCAAACAAGAATACACAAATTCCGCGATATCTTTCTTCATACTAGGCCACCAGAATACTTTCCTCAAATCCTGATACATCTTAGTAGCACCCGGATGAATACTCAATCCGCTACGATGTCCTTCCTCAAGGATACTCTTCTTAAGCTCAACCGCATCTGGAACACAAACTCGGTCCCGACATCTCATAATACCATTCTCATCAATCCGAAAATCACCACCTTGGCCTTCGTTGATTAAAGTCAACCGATCAACTAGGCTCAAATCCGATTTCTGTCCTTCTCGAATTTCGTCCAAAACACCACTTGTCAGCTTTAACATACCCAAATTAAATCCAAAAGAAGTCCTCTCACATACCAAACTCAAATCTCGAAATTGCTCGACCAATTCTAACTCTTTCACCATCAATGCCGACATATGCAATGATTTCCGACTCAATGCATCCGCTACTACATTCGCTTTACCCGGATGGTAGTTCAAGCCAAAATCAAAATCCTTCAAAAGTTCAAGCCATCTTCTTTGTCTTGCATTCAATTCCTTTTGATCAAAAAGATACCTCAAACTCTTGTGGTCACTAAACACTTCAAATCTTGCGCCAAATAGATAATGCCTCCAAAGTTTCAACACGAACACAACGGCGGCCAACTCTAAGTCATGCGTCGGATAATTCTTCTCATGCACTTTGAGTTGCCTCGAAGCATAAGCCACAACTTGGTTATTCTGCATCAACACACCTCCTAAACCCCTCAAAGAAGCATCACAATACACAACGAATGGTTCTTCCGGATTTGGCAGAATCAAAACAGGGGCTGTCGTCAACCTTCGCTTAAGTTCTTGAAAACTCGCTTCACACTTGGCGTCCCAAACAAAGGCTTGACCTTTCCTAGTCAACTGCGTCAACGGCAATGATAACTTAGCAAATCCTTCAATAAACTTCCGATAATACCCGGCTAAACCGAGAAAACTTCTGATCTCAAAAACTGACTTCGGAGTCTCCCATTGCGACACCGCTTCAACCTTCGACGGATCGACCGCAATACCATTACTCGAAATCACATGACCCAGGAAACTAACCTCCTTCAACCAGAACTCACACTTAGAAAGCTTTGCAAACAATTGCTTCTCTCTCAACACAGTTAACACAATCTTCAGATGCTCGGCATGCTCTCCTTCGCTCTTCGAATAAACCAAGATGTCGTCAATAAACACCACCACAAACTTATCCAAATAAGGATGAAAAATCCTATTCATGTACTCCATAAATACACCTGGTGCATTAGTCACACCAAATGGCATCACGGAATACTCATAGTGTCCATACCTCGTCCGAAAGGCCGTCTTCTGAATATCCTCAGCTTTCACACGGATCTGATGATACCCAGATCTCAAATCAATCTTGCTGAACACGCTTGCACCAACCAACTGATCCATCAGATCATCAATCCTTGGAAGTGGATACTTATTCTTAATAGTCACCTTGTTCAACTGTCTGTAATCCACACAGAGCCTCATAGAACCCTCTTTCTTCTTAACCAACAAGACCGGTGCACCCCACGGTGACACGCTCGGACGAATAAACCTCTTTTCAAGCAAATCCTCAAGTTGAATCTTCAACTCTTTTAACTCCGAGGCCGACATACGATATGGAGCCATCGATATCGGACTAGTTCCAGGAATCAAATCTATCGAAAACTCCACTTCTCGCTCCAGCGGTAAATCCTTTATCTCTTCAGGGAATACTTCCGGAAAATCTCTAACAATGGGCAAAGCCTCAATCTCTTCGCTCTCACTAGTCCTCAAAGTTGACATAAGCATAAATACCTTAGCCCCATCTTGCACCGATTCTTTCACTTGTTTCTTCGTCATAAACAAATCTCTTTCAACATCCGAATCGGGAAACATAACCGTTTTGTCAAAACAGTTAATATACACACGATTGAATTTTAACCAATTCATTCCCAGAATGACATCAAGTTGATCTAAATGAAGACACACTAAATCAATCCCAAAATCTCTACCGAAAATACTCAACGGGCAATTCAAGCAAACATACGGCGTAGTTACCGAACCCATAGCAGGAGTATCAATAACCATACCGCCACCAATCACAGACAACTCAAGATTCAACCTTCTAACACAATCCAAAGAAATAAAAGAATGCGTAGCTCCGGTATCAATTATAGCGATCAAAGGTATACCATTAATAAAACACGTACCTCGGATCAATCGATCGTCGCTAGCAGTCTCAGATCCAGAAAGAGCGAACACTTTCCCGCTCCCTTGATTCTTCTTCGGCTTATCACATTTCGTACTAATGTGTCCTTGCTCACCACAGTTATAGCAAGTAACACCCGTACCGCTTCTGCACTCAAGCGCCTTGTGGCCTGGCTTGCCATACTTAAAACACGCCTTCTCAACACTTTTGCATTCGGGAGCACGATGTCCCGCTTCACCGCACCTATAACATCTCACCGGAGTAGAAACTCCCCCACTTGGCCTCTCGCCATAACCCATTCTCTGCTTCCCTTTGTCCGCAGGAGTCATATAAGGTTTTCCTCTGAATTGACCTTTTCCTTTCTTATCACTTAGGCTCTTGTAGTGGCTAGACCTAGCCCTACTGTCTTCATCATAAAATCTGCTCTTGTTAACCAACTCAGAAAACCGCCTGATTTCCTGATATCCAATAGCTTGTCTAATCTCGGGTCTCAAACCGTTTACAAACTTGAGGCACTTAGACCTCTCAGCATTACCAGTATTATAGTGAGGACAAAATTTGATCAACTCCTCAAATTTCGCCGCATACTCGGCAACCGTCGAATTACCTTGCTTCAACTCAAGAAATTCGATCTCTTTCTTCCCCCGCACATCCTCTGGAAAGTACTTCTCCAGAAAGGTTTCTCTAAACAAATCCCAAGTAATCACAATATCATCTTCCTCAAATCTTTGGCGAGTATTACCCCACCAATCTTCAGCTTCTTCTTCGAGCATATGAGTCCCAAACTGCACCTTCTGTGCATCCGAGCAATTCATAACTCGAAAAATCTTTTCCACAGCTTTCAACCAAATTTGTGCCTTGTCCGGTTCATGAGTTCCCTTGAAGACCGGAGGGTTATTCTTTTGGAATTTTCCCAAAGCACGGAATCCATCATCAGCATGATTCCTCACATTCACATTGGCCGGAGGATTCTGCCCAATTGCCCCCGCCAATCTCGTCAATGCCTCCGCAATCGCTTCGTCGTTCCTCCCTGCAACCATCTTACTAATTCCAACAACAGAACCACGTAAGAACAACCAGTATTGATAATGCATCACACGCATATCAATAACACACAGGGAAAAACACTCTAACAACTTGGCCGGACGGACCGACCTGCTCTGATACCACTATTGTAACACCCCCTTCTATACCCAAATAAATGCATATAATACAGCTAAGCACATACAAGTTATCAGAGTAAAAAGGTTTTATAATAAGGTATAAAAGAAGAATGCCACAATTTCACCAATAAAACACTTTCACAATTTGCTCCATAAAATATGTAACATTTTCAATTTAAGCGGAAGATAAAATCATTTGATCGTTTTCAAAATATTAATCCACGTACACATAAGCTATCCAATTTAATATGTATCATATCAGTTAGATTACAAAACCACATCAGCTGATACATCGCAATGTATCCCAAAAGAATGACTGCACTAGTCTAACTACCCGGTGTTACATATCAGAGCAGTAGACTCAAAAGAATGAAGACTATTCTTCACAAAAGGACTCCAGCATCCTAATCTGCAATGCCTCATAGAGCATTATAAAACAGCAGAAGGGTGAGAAATATAACCATAATAATCAAAGCATAAGATTATATATATATAGGTATCATATAACACATATTCACATTTCTCACCACACTTCATTCTCACAATCATAATCATATTACGTCACATCTATCAACATTATGAACATCCACAAGCACATCCCTTCATGCTTGGCTTCACAATCATTCACAAACACGTTTGTACCACAACAATATTATGCAATGTGACTCAACATTTCAATGCAATTCAATGCTATGCGGTACCGACTCTCGTTATCTTTTCTCGGTTTTTACGTTAAACCGGGTCCACCCTTCTAGACCGATAACTCGTTATCATTTTTCGGTTTTTACTTTAAACCGGGTCCACCCTTCTAGACCGATAACATCCAAGCCCGTCCCCTAGGCTTCAAACCCACCCTTCTAGGTTTGGGACAAGCCACTAGTTTCCACGAAACTAACAGACATTGCCTCTTGACTGAATGATGCATGTACAATCAACCAATCACAATAAATGCACTTAAGACCGTTCCCGCGTCTTAATCCCATGCATTCGAATAATTCACCCCTTCGAGAATTTCATTATGATTGCACATACAACATATATCAAACATTTATCAATGTATTCATTTCACACATCATCATATTCAACAACAATGCACACATATCACCTATGTTCCCATGCATTCTCACAACAATCGCATACATATATGCACTCACAATTCATTAGACGATACACATACATTCCTCATTGTATTCCCATGTATCTCTAATTATCACAACAATCAAGGTATTCACATCGCAATACCGATCATACAATTATAAGATACGCACACATATTCAAAATGTTCTCATGCATACTCATTACATAATTGTACACAACAATCAAACATTCACAACTCATCAATTAATACACACATAATCATCATTATGTTCTCATGTATTTTAACCGATTACAATTAATCATTCATATCACGACTCTAGGATTCACGCCCGAAGGCTACCCACAGCAAATGTTATCATAATAGTTCACATACTCATTCATAACATAGAAGTATAAACATATACGAATCAACCAAACAATCCCCATTGGATAACACAGCAAAGAAAAGTATACTGCCACATTCGCCTTCATTCGCCTGGCGAACCCTCACAGCGAACCTTCGCCTGGCCTTCGCCTGGCGAACTCTCTCAGCGAACACTCGCTAGGCTTCGCCTGGCGAGACTTCCCAGCGAGCCCAAGTCAGGAGCTACTGACTTCATTCGCCACCATTCGCCGGCACCTTCGCTGGGCGAACCTTCGCTATCCAACTTCGCCTGGCGAACCCACCAGCGAAGTCTACTGGGACTTAATTATAATTATTCGCCAACATTCGCTAAGCTTCGCCTGGCGAAGCTTCGCCTTCGCTCGCCTGGCGAGAGCCAGCGAACCTGCGCAGAACAGAACCCCATTCTGTTCCTCCTTCACCAATCCATCATCAACCCTCTCTTACACATCCAAATCAGTACAAACAACATCAATACATGTTACCCGACTACTCTACGGTATTATTGTTCAGTTTCAACCGATTAAATCCTCAATCTACCGATTATCCAACATTTTGCCCTAAATAGAAAGTGATGGAAACTCTACTAAAACCCTAACCCATCATACATAACATCATACCATGATCAAATAGAAACATTTCTCACCCTTACCTCGATTAATCGGAGCTTTGATGTTGGTTCTTGACGATTTCCACTTTTCCTCTTCTTCTCTTCTCTTTCTCTCCTTTCTTCTTCTTTCCTCTTTCTTTCCAAAAATGTTTTTTCTATCTTTCTTTTCTTTTCTTTCTCTCTTATATATATTTCCTTCATTTTCCTTCCTTCCAATTTCCTTCTCAATTCTCTATTAATCCCAATTAATAAAAATTAATTTCCAACATTAATAAAATCCCACTAAATCAATTAATTACTATAATTAATTATTTAATGAAATTTGGGCTGTTACATATCACATCTGAAACCATGAAATACAAGTCAATACGGATTATCCAAACTGAAGTGGAAAACGGTTACCCAAAGGAAATCCAAAACCACATATGTGAAAATCCAAATAACATCTGTTACAGAAGAGGAAAGTTTAAATCAGATAAAATCCAAATCGCATCAAATAAAATCAGGAAGACCACAAATCAAATCCAATCAGTTGAAAAAGGGAAACTCGTTTAAACCTAAAGAATCAATTCCAATCAGGTCCAAAAGCCCACAAAAGATTTAATAACGAAGAGTATAAAGGAATGATACAACCTCTTTCAAAACCCTAGAGGAGGACGAATGGAGAACGGCGACAAGGCGACGAGGATCATCAAAACCCTCACGCGAGCAAGACCCCTCTGAAGGAAATCACCGGCGTCGTTTCGTTTCAACGGCGGGCAAAGTCCTTTTTGAAGCTCAGACCGACGTCATCATCGCCCTCATAAGCAATCTTCGGCCATCATCGCCGTTAAACGCCCTCGCAAACGTGAGATATCACCGTTAATCATGAAGTTTGTTGTTTTTTCTGTCATTTTTCAGGTTTTTGAGGAAAGAGATCGTGAACGAGACGAAGAGAACGAGAGAGAACACATCGAGAATCGACGTCGCCAAATCGAAGAAGGAAATATGAAACCCTAACATTCTAGGACATCGTTTGTGTGTGTACGTTGGGTCGGGCTAATACAACCACCGGCCCAACCCCTTCTTTTTCTTTTTTAAACAAATTTTTCTTATTATTTTGAATTGTTTTTTAACTATTTTATTCTATAATATAAAAACTGTTTTGTGAAAATATTATAAAATTTAAAAAAAAAAAAATATATAAAACTCTTGTTTTTTTTTATTTAAAATTTTATTTGTATAGTTTATATTAATTAAAATAATGTTATATGATTATTAAAAATAAATTTTTGTATATATATAAACCCTAATTCTTACAAACCCTAAAAATTATTTTCTAAAAAAATAAAACCTAATTTTAATTTTCTATATAATTCTATGTATATATTTATTATAATTCTTGTAAATTTTTATAAATAAAATTAAACCTTATAAATACTTAATGTAAAATTTTGTGAATGTGATTATTGATTATTTAAAATTTATTTTCATCATAATGTGTAAATATTTTTCTTAATAATTGTTAATATATAATTAGAGATAATTAAATTTTGTAAATGATTAAGAAATTTATAATTATGTTATATTTAGAACTTTATATTATAGTAATTATTTAATCATTTATGTTTCTAAATAAAAATCAAATTTTATGTTTAATCACGTTATTAATTAATTATTATTGCTAATCATATTTTGTTGCTTATTATTATTTTGAAATTTCTATCTTATTATTTTTTCTAACTTTGTCTATTTTTCTAATTATTATTGTTTCAACTAATTATTTTCATTAGCTTTATATTTCTACTAACCTTATTTGATTTTTCTTATTATTTACTAACCCCAATATTTTATTTACTTATTTGTTATTTTTTTTATTATATTTATTTTGATTATATTTTACTATTTATTTTATTTATTATTTTGTAATTGCCTCTTGGATGTAAATTGTAATTATTTAATTATTATTATCATTATGGTTAGTAATTAGGGAGTGTAACAACATGTATGTAATATTAAAATAAATTTAGATCACTTTTAAATAAAGATAATTAAAATAAACACGTCACACACGTAAGTCGATTTTAATCGCCGTCTCACTTCCTAAGGATATCCCTCAAGTTGCCTACGAATAATGGTTAAGTGGGGTGTATAAAGCAAGTCCCTCAAATAGAAAAATCATCAAAGTCCCTTATGGTTGCCTTTACGAATCGAGTCCCTTTCGAAAAATGATGATGGTCCCTTATATGTGCTTATTACATCCCACAATGGCCTTCAAAGTCAAATTGTCCCTCACATATCCCTTAACATCCAAAGTAAGGACTACCTACTCCATTATAGTAGGGATAGTCTTACTAAGGAAAGGATAAAGAATAAGAAAGACCTTAAAACATTAGGGTAGGCTACTCCTAGATACTTGCTCACTTCAAAACTTTTTCACACTTAAACAAATTTCCAACAAAATTTTCAAACAAGTTTTTTTCACATCCATACACGGATTATTATTAAACTATTCTGAAATTTTTTGCTATTCACACACTACACTTTCAAAACAATTCAAAAGTGAGCTTAAGTACCTAAGAGCCCATGGATAACCATGGATGAAAAGGGTGCTAACACCTTCCCTTTTCATAACCTACCCCCCGGACCCGAAATATTCTCTAAGGTCTTTCCTGTTCTTTTATAACCTTTCCTTATGGATAAAATAAAAGTCGGTGGCGACTCTTGCTATCCGCAACATTGTTTAAAGTCAGTTCTCCCACCGTGTTACACACGCGAAGAACAGTCTTTGGATCGATAACATTGCCTCTACAGGTGGGGCCGGAGGTGTTTGCAACGGAATTTTATATCATGGATATACAGCCTGCATATAGTTGCCTGCTCGGAAGACCCTGGATTCATGGGGCTGGGGCAGTCACGTCTACCCTGCATCAAAAGTTGAAATATATGGTGGGAGACAGCGTAGTCACCGTATGCGGAGAAGAAGACATCCTGGTCAGCCATCTGTCGTCATTTAAATATGTGGAGGTCGATGGAGAGATCCACGAAACGCCCTGCCAGGCATTTGAAGGGTTGCGTATCAAGGACAAAGGCCCCGGGCCAAGCAAAGTGTCGGAGATAGCCGTCTCGTCGTATAAAGAAGCCCAAGCTCTGGTGGAGGCAGGAGAAGCAAAGGGCTGGGGCAAAGTGCTAGATATTCCTGTGAAGATGGACCGGTTCGGGCTAGGATACCAACCGTCGTTGTCAGCACCTGCTGTGAGAGCATCCCGTTTCAGAGGGCCAATAACCATCTCTGCCAGTGGAGTATGTCATGAAACCATCAATGCTGCTTCGGAGTCTGAAGAAGGAGACAACGACTGTGATATGGATGCCTGGATTCAGCCAAGCACGCCAGGACAAGGACTGTGCAACTGGTCCATTCAGGAGCTTGTTCCTGTGACTTTTAAACAGTAATGCTTTGCTTTATTAATTGTTGAATAATCTGGTGTCTTGCCCGGGGCATCATGATTTGCTTAGGGCTGTGCTGTTATGAACATTGCGTGTTAATCATTAAATAAAAGGCGTTTTTCATGTGCAAATATTGCGATCTCTGTTTTTCTTGTTTTGTATTTTACAATAAAATGGCAACGTGGTTATTCGCTTTATACGCATTTTGAAGCATTTAACCATTCCTTTTGCAGGATAACATTTTCAGATGACATCCTTGAACCACCTATGACTCGTCCCGACTTCGAGCACTCGGTATTTCAGGCCGAAGAAGAGGTTGTCGAAGATAGTGACGTCCCTGAAGAACTGTCTTGGTTGGTGAAACAAGAAGAGCGGGTCATTCTTCCTCACGAAGAGGTCATCGAAATTATCAACTTGGGGTCGGAAGGGGTTGAGAAGAATATTCGTATCGGAGCCGCACTGCAGAGCGATATCAAGCGAAGACTGGTTGAAATGCTCCGAGAGTATAGTGATGTATTCGCTTGGTCGTATGAAGATATGCCAGGGCTCGATACATATATGGTTGTGCACCGTCTGCCATTGAAAGAAGAATGCCCACCGGTCAAACAAAAGCTTCGCAAAACTAGACCAAACATGGCAGTAAAGATCAAAGAGGAAGTTCAAAAACAGTGGGATGCTGGTTTTTTGGCTGTGACAAAATATCCCTCATGGGTTGCTAACATCGTACCAGTGCCGAAGAAAGATGGCAAGGTGCGGATGTGCGTGGATTATAGGGATTTGAATAAAGCAAGCCCAAAGGACGATTTTCCACTCCCTCATATCGACGTGCTAGTTAATAATACTGCTCAATACTCCATATTCTCCTTCATGGATGGCTTTTCAGGCTATAATCAGATTAAAATGGAGCCAGAGGACATGGAGAGGACTACTTTCATAACGCCTTGGGGAACATTTTGTTACAAAGTGATGCCCTTTGGTTTGAAGAATGTTGGGGCAACGTATCAGCGTGCGATGACGACTCCTTTTCATGATATGTGTCGCTTGCGCGAAAATAAGGTGCCGGCAAAACAGAAGAGTCGCCACCTTTCGTTATTTATCCCTCAGATCGGGAAAGGAAACGATCGGAAAAACCTGACGAATAAGGGTAAGACAAGGTCGTTGCAACCATTGCCTGGGTTCGGGAGTCGGTTACGCAAGGGGAAGGTATTAGCACCCCTCACGTCTGTCGTACTCGACGGGATCCTCGCTTGTTTGTTCACTTGGACGGGTTGGTTATAATCTATCTACCTATCAAGACTGGCTGAAAAAGAAAAGAAAAATGACTCGGCAAAGCGTCGCGCTTTATGCCTACGTATTCTCATCAGAGAATGAGAAATCAGAGTCAACGTAGTTCGGCATACGAAGGATTACGGGGGAAGGTTGCTTGCTAGGATGTCGCATCCTATGCCTACGTACTTTCATCTGGTATGAAAGATCAGAGCAAACGTAGTTCGGCTAACTACGGGTTATCTCCTAAAAGAAGTGTTTTTTATTGTGTCTGCGATTTCAACCGCACTAGAGACTATGACCTGAGAGTGAATGCGTCGCATGTCACCCAAAGGGCACCATACTAAACATCCATCCTTAGATAGCTTAAGGCTCGTAGCGTACGAAAGAAATCATTCATGATTACTGTATTTTAAACTGCTTCGAGATGAGAAGAGAACAGGCCCAACTAGGAGGGAGACTACCAAGTCCTACTGTTGTCATGCCATGGTTTCATCCTATGGTTGAGGTTTGAACAGGGAACTCCTAGATGTTGTCATGCATAGGTTTCAACCTAAAAGTCTATCATCAAATCCTTATCAAAGGAAATGAGAGTCCTAAGGGATCATGTCAATGATACACCAAAACAGACAAAAGCATCAGCTTTAGACAGTAAAATGCATGCAATGCAAGTGAGGGAGGAAATGTGTGTGGGGCTTCAGCCTCCACAAGCTCGTCTCGACCTCAAGCCAGTCATGAAATAACAGTAACCAATACTGAAGATAAACAATCATGCTATCAAGCAATAACAGATAAAAGAAATGAAGTGCCACCAGGCAAACAAAACACATGCTTGAGAAAGAATCATCTACTCTCTAATCCTAACCCTAACACAGAATCCTAATCAGAAGAAAGCAAAGCCCTAAAGCAAAACCTAACCAAAAGAAATCAATCCCAGTCTTCAAGCTTCAGGACAAGCTTACCAAAGAAAGGGAGCTAAGTAAGCAGACTCATAGTGTCT
The DNA here is from genome assembly GCA_963859935.3 of Lathyrus sativus. NCBI lineage: Eukaryota > Viridiplantae > Streptophyta > Magnoliopsida > Fabales > Fabaceae > Lathyrus > Lathyrus sativus. Next base: position 15,054 of record CAWUDS030003463.1, read on the forward strand.
TCCTCAGGAAAGCACTAGGAGGTGTATACTCAGGAGTCATACCCTATGTGGCTCAACCACTGTGATCAGTTTACATTCCTCCTCAGGAGAAACTAAACTCACAAGCAGGCTCCAACATCACTGGATATTTAGGAAATCCTATCTGAACTAGTGGAACTAAGTGAGCAGACTCATAGAACCTTCCTCAGGAAAGTACAAGGAGGCTTACACTTAGGAATCGTATCCCATGTGGCTCAACAACATGTGATCAGTTTACATTCCTCCTCAGGAGAAATTAAACTCACAAGTTGGCTCCAACATCATTGGATACTTGAGGAATCCTAGATAAACTAATGGAACTAAGTGAATAGACCCATAGGACCTTCCTCAGGAAAGTACTAGGAGGCTTCCACTTAGGAGTTGTATCCCATGTGGCTCAACAACTGTGATCAGTTTACATTCCTCCTCAGGAGAAATTAAACTCACAAGTTGGCTCCAACATCATTGGATACTTAAGAAAGAGGTGAGAAGAAAGAATGACAATCATTCATAGTGCCTTCCTCAGGAAAGTACCATGAACTCCCTTCAAACTTCAGGATCTCAAACCTCACAGACAGGGGACAAGCCAAGCTCTGGGTCTCTGAGTCTTGATCTACAATCTTATCTTCATCATGCTCCTCAACAAGCTCTCCAAAACAAACTAAACCCCACAACAAATTCCCCAAAACAACCCCCAGAGATGAACAGATAACCACAGAACAGATAAAATCAACAGTCAACTTCAGAAAATACCTGGGGTGGTCATACCCATTGGGTTCAAAGTTCCTACATTTGTTGTCTATGATGGGGTCTCTTGTCCCAAATTGCATCTGAGGTCTTATGTCAGAAGAATTCAACCCCACACTGCTGATAAAAAGTTGTGGATCCATTTCTTTCAAGAAAGTTTATCTGGAGCTCAGCTAGAGTGGTATTATCAGTTGGAGAGTGTCAACATCAGAGATTGGAATGACCTTGCTGAAGCTTTCTACAAGCAGTATCAATACAATGCTGACTTAGCCCCCACTCGCATGCAGCTTCAAAGCATGTCTATGGGTGCCAAAGAAAGCTTTAAGGAGTATGCTCAGAAGTGGAGAGACTTAGCTGGAAGAGTTCAACCCCCTTTGACTGATAGGGAATTGGTTGATATGTTCATGTGTGTTGCACCCTAAAATTTGCCCAACCTTATTCCTTGGGTTTATGTTTCAATGTCATTAGCATTTGCATATAGAGTCATGTACATAGACTAACCATCTGCATAGCATAAGCATAGCAAGTCATTCAACAGGGGACCAATCATTATTCTCATCTCTAGAGGCCTATCAAGAGGTTATTATCCCAATTCAATCTCATTCAAGTCATCAGGAAAGAATTTGAAAGCAAAGAGTTCAGCAGATCAAGCCTTGAGTTCATCTCCTAGCTGAGGGTATCTGAGGATCAACAAGAGGGTTGTGAGCTGTGAAGTGAAGGCATGGAGAGTATCTAGACATTATGAGAGACTTAGAAAGTCATTTGGAGAAGGAGACAAGTCATTGATGAGAGCACAAGAGCTATAGCTGAAGGCAGTCAACTAGGGTTTCATCTGGGTCAACCCTAGGTCAACCCTAGGTCAATTGACTGATTTAAGGGGCATTCAAGGCTATTGGAGAGATGTGGGGTTCATCATTGGACATATAAAGAAGAATATGGAGATATGCCAAGAGGAATTCAAGAGAAATCAAGGAGAAGAGGAGTTACTAAATTAGGGTTTCTGTGTAAAATCCCCTAGTTTAGGTCAAATTTCCAAGCAAGATAAGTCAAAATGCAAGCTTCAAATGGATCCTTGGCCAACATGAAACTTGTAGAGGATCTCAATACCTTTAATTTGAGTGGTGGAAGACATCAAGGAGATTTATAGAACTCAAGTTATGGTCCTTGCAAGTTACAGGTCATCTGAGGTATCTGAAATTTTGTCTGTGAAAGTGACTGGACTTCCAAGCTAGTTTTACCCCTCAAGGAGATTTCAAATGAATTCTTGGTCAACATAAGAATTGTTCCTCATTGTCTTAGCTTTCTAGAATGGTATAGTATGCCTTCATATGATGTGTGGAACTCAACTTATGGTCTTGGCAAGCAAAGGGTATTTTGGGCATTTGTGAATTACAGGTCATTTTAACCTATGTCCAAAACTCATACAAGGAGGCCTCAAATGGAAAAACTTACAACATCAAACTTGCTCCAAATGGGATTTTAAGTCTAGAAAGAAGGTCACAAATTGTTGGAAAAGCTCATAACATGAAGTTGCATGATTGGTCCAAATTTGAACTAAAATGGCTTATAATTTGAATAAAGTCAAAGTGAAAAATGGTTTGGGAGATTTATAAGTCCAAATGGAGACTTCCAATATATGATTTTTAATGGAAAAGACATTCTAAAGACAATGGTTCAAACACTTTTTTGAGTTTAGTGGAAGATTTCAAAGTTATCCTTGGTTACTTGCATTTTAAGAAACATAGCCAAAATGAATCAAAGTTGGAAGGCAAGGGAATGTGTAAGAGGGATCTAGAATGTTCATGTGAGCCCTATATATTCATGAAATGAAGATTGATCAAGGGTTGGACTCATTTTTCACCAAGAATTTCCCAAATTCTCTCATTCTTTCTCATTGCATTTTCACTTCAATTCCTCAAATTCTTCACCAATCACCATCAAAATCAACTTCATCATACTGATTCATCATCATAGATCAGAATTCAACCGAGAACAAGGTGTGATCAATCCATTTTCGAGCACTTCCATCATCAACATCAAAATTGCAATTTCAAGTTGATAGCACAATTCAAGCCAAGTTTCATTCAAGTGTTGCAAACAGAATCAAGTAGTGCAATTGTAGATCAAGATCCAAGCATCAAGACTCTTAGATCCACAAGTTTCATCATCATCCACAAGATTTCACACCAGGTGCATTTTCTCTGCCATAGCTTGATTCAATTAGGTTAGCATGATTTTATTAGTTTAGATATAATGTAGGATGTTAGTAGAGCAATTAGGTTGAGTTTGGAGTGGTTTGGTGATGTTTGTTAGCAGGTTGTAAAAACTGTTAGGGCTTGGAACTTGTAGTAGAATGCATCATAATCTTAGTTTGATAGATCAGAATGATAACCATTAGTCATAGGTTAGCTTAGTGTAAGTTTGATTGAGAATTGTTGTGATGCATCTCAGTGCATTTCCATGGTGACCAGAACTTGTATCGATCGGGTTTATTGATTGGCTGAGTTTCAAAGCAAACAAAGACCATAGACGTGTAGAGGGAGAGATTCTGAATATTTTTCGTGTTTGTATCGTGATGTGTTGTGGACTGTAGAGTGAGAACAGATTGAGGGAAGTTTGCTCGTGCATGAGGTTTCATGGAGTATAAACCCTAATTCATTGATCCATTGGAGAAGACGAAATCATGGCCGTCTGTTTGGTGTTAGACCTTTGACTCAGAGAGCAATCCTAGGGCTCTCATTTAATTCAGATTTGGAGGGAAGTGCGTTGGAGCCCTAAACGCACCGTTTCATTAATTGAAACGGGCGGGCCTAAGAATGTTGTGCTATCCCCACCCCCAGTAATGAGCCCACTTTGAATTTGAACGTGAATCCTATGCTTTTCTCACCCCCTGCGTGGTTTTTATTTTCATTAATTCTGAAGTGGTTCTGGGCCTTAACCAACTTGCTTTTCACACCCCCGTCTGCCTGGCCCATCCAATTATTAACTGAGCGCGCTTGCTGAACAAACCCCCCTCCCTTTATTTCATTATTTTCTTTTATATTCTTTAATTCTTTTATGCATTTTCCAAAATTCATAATAAATACATAAAAAATCATTTTTAATTCATTCTTTTTACATCATTTTCTTTAGGATGTGTAGAAAATTGTCATCAAATAAAATTGCATTTTTATTTTTATTTGATATTTTTTCCATATTTTCTAAATAAATGTCATTTTAAATAGCTTCATTTCATGCATGATTTTAGTAATTTTTGTTCTATTAAATGCTTTCATATTTTTTGTTCATTCTTTTTATGTTGTTTAGATTAGACATTGAACTTGTAGATTCAATTTAGTTCCCATTTTTAGGAATTAATTTTAGGTGCTTAATGTAGTCTTGAACAACTTGAACAAATTAGGGTTTTTTAGGTGATGACTTAGGAAGTTTGATTCTTTCCCTTAGGACTTAGGGTTTGACTAGATTAGTTATGGGACTATAGGGGCTATGGGTAGCTATTAGATCCCTTAGAGAAAAGTTAGGATTCCCCTACTGCTATTAGTACTCTGTTTATATCTGATTGTCTGGTGTGGTGTGCCCTCTGGGGATTATTGCTTGCTTGCTTGGGTATTGGGATTGTCTGGGGACTTAGGAGAGCTGAAGACTTGAGGAGATGGAGCCATTGAAGATCCAGAGATTGAAGATCAACTTCCAGAGTTGAAGAGGAGGTTCTTGCTAGCAGATGCTGAAGAGATTAGGGTTTAGGAGCTAGGCAGAGCTCTAGATTAGAAAGCTTGTTTCTCAAACATGGATTGCCTTGTCTGCATCCATTCTTCTCTGTGATTCAGAGTCTCTCTAAGACACTCACCCCCTTCCTTTGGAAGGCTTGGTGATAGAGTCTAAGAGATAGAACTCTTGAGAGAAAATGTCTCTTGTGTTAGAAGCAGTCTGTTCACCACCCTTGGTAGTCAACTGATTGCTTAACACCCAATTCACTCTTGTGACTAATCCCTCATCCTGGAGGTTTGAGCTTGAAGAAAAGCCATTGCAGATAGAAGACTGATGATCAAAGCCCTTGCCTGAAGGTCATGAAGATGGAGATTGATGCTTGTTGAAGCCTGTAGCTGATTGGAGATTACTTGAAGCCAGATGTTGATTCAGAGCTGCTGATGCTGTTTAGTTTTTGCTGTATTTCATTTGCTGATGTATTGATTGGTTTTCTGGACTGTATTGTTTGCTGTCTACCCTGCTGGGTTGAAAGTGAAGTCTGTTCACTTTTGCCTATTGTTTTCTAGGTTCGAGGTTGAGTGGGACTCCCTTGCCTCGCTTGTACTGTTGCATCCATGCATTTTACTGTATTACTGTATATATCTTGATATTGTTTCTGTTTCTGCCTATCCCTTAGGATCTCTGTTTCTCTCTGTGCAAGAGAGGAGCATGATAGACACTAGGTCTTAACCCATGCATGATAACATTAGGATAGTTTGATTCCCTTCGCAACCGTAGGTTAGAGTTCTGTCTCTTTCTTTCTCAAAACAAACAGAAAAACACATAAAGATTTCAAACACAATAAAAGACACTTCTTCCGTAAAAGAATGTGAACTCATCAAGACGTCATTTTTGTCCGCCGGGACTGCTAATCAAGAAACCCTTTTTCAGAAGGAATAAAATCAATCAAGGACAGACTTGTGTCGTACGTGGCCCGAACTACGTTTGCTCTGATCTTCCATGCCGTGTGGAAGTACGTAGGCATAGGATGCGATATCCTAGCGAGCAACCTTCCCCTCCTTTCCCGTAGGTAGGCGAACTACGTTGACTCTGATTTCTCGTTCCAGGCGGGAATACGTAGGCATAAAGTGCGATACTTTGCCGAGTCATTTTTTATTTTCATTTTCTTTTCTTTTAACCCCAGACCTTTAGCGTAGATAGAATAACAATCCATACCCGAAAACAAGCGTGGATCCCGTCGAGTACGACGGACGTGAGGGGTGCTAATACCTTCCCCTTGCGTAACCGACTCCCGAATCCAGGTTTTGGTTGCGATGACCATACCTTTCCCGTATTGTGCGAGGTTTACTCTGAGCGTTTCCTTTCCCTCCCGTGGGATAAATAACGCACGGTGGCGACTCTTCTGTTCAGCCGGCGCCGATTTTCGCAGTAGCGACAGCTGGCGACTCTGCTAGGGATCCAACGTCCCTTGGCTGCTAAGGACTGCGATAGTTCTTATGCATTTGGGATCCAACGTCCCTTAAGAGAGTCAATCCTAACGCTTGTTTTCCCGTCGAGGATTTTGTATGGAGTTATTTTATATTTCTAACCTTGTATTTTCAGCTTTATATATTGATTATTGTTGCTGTATGTTGGGGTGTGACGGGTGTTCTGATATTGAGAGATAAGCCGGACCTGGGCTTGAGTGTACCTAGAATTAGAGTAGAAATTAGTGGGCGCCCGCTTGCTTTGCTTGCTTTGGTGTCCCATGAAATCTACACTCAGACGAGGTTCCTCTGGTTGGCCTCCTGCCCCTTCCTTTGGTTGGCGTGGGTTGCTGGTTAGTTGGATTGTCGACTCTGGGGACCGATCATTTGGAAGTTGGCTAAGTGAGGCCTCTTCAGGAATTGATGATGCCACTCCTTCTGGGAATCGTATCATCAACCCTGAAAGTCTGTGACGCCGACGACCGCATAGGATGCCGTACCTTGTGCCAGTTATAGGGCCACCCACCTGTGAGGGGATTCAGGGTTATGCAGGTAACTAGACCTTCAGACCACCGGTTTGTTGATCAGGATCTTGGATATTTATGGAGGGTTCTAAAGTCTGTCAGAGACCAATTGGTGTGTTCCGAGGTCTGTCAGAGACTATTTGGAGATGTGTTCTGAGGTCTGTCAGAGACCAGTGGGGGATATGATCTGAGGTCTGCCAGAGACCATTCAGGTTATGATTATGGGGTCTATCAGAGACCAATATTGGAGCTTTGTTTGAGGTATATCTGAGACCAGGGCTTGAGGACTTCTGGATGGTCTATCTGAGACCTTTCTTGATTGGGTTCAGGCTATTCAGCTACAGCTTTGGTCCCTGTTGCATGTTACTTGCATTACATCACTGCATATCCATTACCATTTGCATTTCACTAATGTGTGTCTGTGCTGCAGGTGCATTTGCATTTCCCTAGTTCTAGTACCCAGACTTCTGAGTGTTTGATCATGACTAGCTTAAGGAGAACGGTTGCTTACAAATTGCCTACTCCTGATATTGTTCCTTTACTGGGGTTGATCTCTCTTGCTGATGAGGGTGTTCGTAGGAGCTTCCGGATGAGCTATGGTAGACTACTGAGATTGGTGTGCAAACCTACAGAGGTAGAGTTAGATGGGTTGTATGCTTTGATGCAATTCTAAGACCCTGCTTTGAGGTGCTTTACGTTCTCTGACTTTATTATGGGACCAACCCTGGAGGAATACGCTGAGTATGTTGAGCTGCCCGTGCAGAACCAGGTTCCATTCATTCATTATGACGCCAAGCCCAAGCCGGAGGATTTGGCAAAAGCCTTGCATATTGATGTTTCTGAACTTGTGACTACTGTCTCCCGTGGAGTTCCAGGCTTCTCACTCCAATTCTTAGTTGGTAAAGCCCAAGAGTATGCCAAGAGCGGGTGCTGGATTGCTTTCAATGCCGTGTTGGCTTTGTGCATTTATGGCATAGTATTGTTCCCCAATATACCGGATTTTGTGGACTTTGATGCTTTCTACTTGTTTGCCGCTGGTAATCCTGTACCTACCTTACTCGGAGATCTCTACCACTCACTGCATTACAAGAATGAGAAGGGAAGAGGGAAGAATGTTCATCTATGTGTACCCTTGTTGAGTATGTGGTTTGAGAGTCACCTTCCTAAGAGAAGATCTGCTGCAGAGACTACAGTTCCAGTTGGTTGGCCAGAGCGCCTGATGAGGCTATCGTCGGAAGATATGGAGTGGTTTGATCGAGATTTGTTGGGATCCGAGCTCATCTTCAGCTGTTCTGGGTACCCTAATGTGCCGCTGATAGGAAGAAAAGGGTGTATCAATTACAACCCTTCTCTATTCATTCGCCAGTTCGGATATGCACTGAAGAATCCACCTCAGGAGGAAGAAGTACAGGAATCTCTGTACTTCACAGGGGATTTGAAGGGGGAGTTACTAGCCAAGCTGCAGCATGCCTGGGCGCGTATTAACCGCAAAGGGAAACCATTGTTAGGAAAGAATGACTGTCAGGCCTATGCACCTTATAGAGTTTGGATTCAGGAGAGGGCTAGTCAGTTGAGGATGCCATTTCCAGATGCACCAATTCTTGTTCCCGTTCCGGTAGCAGAACCGACTACTGTTTCTAGAGAAGTCTATGAACGGGTGGTGAAGGAGAAAGAAGCCTTGATGAAGATTAACAAAGGGTTAGAGCAGGAGCTAGCTCAGATACGCAGTGAGAAAAACAAGGCTGTGTATGCTTTCCAACAGCAGATCGAGCTAGTAAGCAGACTAGGGGCTGAGTTGACTGAGGAGAAGAAGAAGCGCGAACGTCTGGGGCAAGAGTTCAGAAGTTCCCATGACATGCTTGAATCCAAGAAGAAAGCGCTTGACGTCGCTCACCGAGAGATCTCTTCTTGCAATAAGACTTGGAATGCTACGCTCACCAATAACAAGAAGAGGGAAGATAAGCTGAAGCAGCAAATTTCCGACCTCGAAGAGAAGTTGAAGTCTAGCATCAAGAAGTGTGAGGAGGAAGTGATGACCCGGTATAGTGTCCAGCATGCACTGAACAAGGCAATCAAGTCCAGAGATGAAGCAGTGTCTCAGAAGCGAAAGTTAGAAGATTGCTTCGGAGAAGCAACGTGGGAAGAAACTGCTGAAGACGTGCGCCGTGTTCTTAAGAAGAGAAACCAACTTGTTGAAGGGCTGCTTGATCGACCAAGCCATCCGGAGACCAAGAAGTTGATAGAAGAGTACCAGACTTTTGGGAGGATTTGATCATTTCATGTAGTAACTTGTATGCTTTATTTGCATAGTGCTGACCATCACCAGGATTGTTGGTTGAGGTCATGCCTTCTTATTGTACTCTCAGCGATATTGTACCCTGGGCTTATTGATTCTCCCTGCAATATATGAGGCTTTCTATGATTCAGCCCCGATATTCCTATTGTCAGCACTGTCACTGCACCGGCACCTTCGCACTAGAACTGGGGGAATGAGCTTCCCTAATGCACAGACACATTGCATTGCATTCATATTCATATTGCATTACAGGTAATCTTTGAATAGTGTCTTACTTCCCGCTTGCACCAGGTACTTAACAGGATTGCAGATCAGCATCCGCACCGCTATTCTACACGCTCCAATTATCGGAAAATCATGGACCAAATGCAGAACGAGATGCAAGATGTGCGCGAGAAGCTCGCCCTTTTCATGCAGACCATGGAAGCTATAGCAAAAGGGCAGGAGAATTTGCAGGCCATGGTCCAGCCTCTGTTGGCTCGCAACGCTGGTCATGGTAATGAAGATCATCAGTCTGTCCGGGTTGATACTGCTCATGGAGACGGCACTCCCACGCCAGTGGCTCCGCCCGTAGTCAATATACCTGCTGCTAATGTCAACAACGCTACCGCTGCTGTGAATGGTAACGTCGGAGTTGGAAATGAGACTGCTGTCCATAATGTTGGGCTGGGTGATGTCAATTTGGGAGATAATCTAGGAGGCAATGGCTTTGTCAATACTGGGTTCGGATTCAACGATCAGGGATTCGATAACACGGGGAAGTATGGCTTTAATGCTCAAGGCTTTGGGCAAGATGGTTATGGTATGGTCAATCAGGGTTACGGAGGCTTTGGAAACGGAAATGGTACTGGATTTATGGCTTTTGGTCCTGCTGAAGGTGTTCAAGGGTACGGCAACAGAGGCCGAGGCCCGGGGATGAATCAGATCAGAGCTGGACGTAATAATGCATATGATGGGTACGGGGCCGCAAACGGTATGTGGCAAGAAGATCAGCAGGAGGACGCCTTCTCCGGAGGAGGATTTGAAGGGCCGATGGATGATTCCCAAAAGATTAGAATGCTGGAAGAGCAGATGAAGGGAGTCTTAAATCAAAGTGCTGTGGGTTTGGACATGGCAACAATGGGCTTGGTACCTGGCTTGAGGGTGCCAATTAAATTCAAAGCGCCTGCGTTCGATAAGTATAAAGGAGACACATGTCCGAAAGTGCATGTACGAGCTTATTACAGAAAGATGTCCGCATACTCAACTGATGAAAGAATGCTAATGCATTTCTTTCAGGATAGTCTGTCGGGCCCTTCCTTAGAGTGGTACATGGGGTTGGAGCCAACTGATATCAAGACATGGAAGCAATTGGCGGAGGCGTTTGTAGCCCATTACAAGTATAACAGCGACCTGGCACCCAATCGGGTCCAGTTGGCCGGGCTGTCGCAGAAGAAGGGGGAGAGTTTTAAAGAGTACGCGCAAAGGTGGCGCGATATGGCTGCCAGGGTCTGTCCTCCTGTAGAAGATAAGGAAATGAATGATATGTTTGTCGGCACATTCACAGGGCTGTTTCATGATATGCTGTTTCATACGTCTCTGGCCAGTTTTTCAGACCTGATTCTGATGGGGGAAAAGATTGAGCGTAATATTAAGCAAGGAAAGTTCCAAGTCGAGGAATCAACTGCATCTGGCAGTAATAGGAAAGCTTATGGTGGGCGCCGTCAGGGCGAGGCAAGCGCGGTATTTGGAGGCCGAGGCCGAGGCCGAGGCAGGGGAAGAGGTCAATATCGTCAGCCGCAGCAGGTGTCGAGTGTTACTATCCCATATCAACAACAACCACTCCAACAACAACAACCGGTTCAGCAGCAACCAATGCCACAGCAGCAGCAGCCTCAGCAGGGGGCACAGCAGGCTCAACGAAGATTCCAGGGTAGTAAACCGAGAAGAGTGTTTGAGAAGCCTCCCTCTACCTATGCTGATTTATTGCAGACATTGTTGGGATTGAATCTGGTAGAGAAAAGAACTCTGGCGCCAATAACGGGAGCTCCCCCCGTTTGGTTACGATGCAAGCCGGCACTGTGAGTTTCATTCTGGAGCCCCGGGTCACGATATAGAAGGTTGCCATGCTTTTAAGCACGTTGTGCAGGATCTTTTGGACAACAAGACTATCAACTTTGGAACGGCAGGTCCGAATATAGTCCAGAAACCCATGCCTAATCATGGGGCGAACGCCGTGCTGACTGAGGAAGGTCTGAATCTTATCATGAATGTTGAAGATTTAAAGACGCCGCTGGGCGAGATAAAGAGCCGACTGTTACAAGGAGGTGTTTACCCAGGATGTAATGAGTACTGCTTAGATTGTTGGACCCTAGCTGGGGGGTGTGAGGATTTGAAGAAAGGCATCCAGGCTTTGATTGATGAGGGCATATTGTACTTTGATCGAGCGGCAACTGATGAGCCTGCAGGGGCAGTAGTGGATAATCGGAGTGATGTGGCCACGGTAACGATTCCTCGGAAGACAATCACTATTGCAGCACCAGCTCAACGACCACCGATTACCATAACTAAGGTCGGGCCAATCCCGTACGAGAACACGAAAGCAGTCCCATGGTCATATGGGTTAGAGGTGTATTGTGATGGGATAAAGATAGATGTTAACAAACAGCCAGTGGAGATTGTGGATAATGTTGTGGGCTCAGGAGGCATGACGAGGAGTGGCAGGATCTTTATATCTCCTGAAGTGGAGGCTGAAAGACTAGCGAAAGGAAAAGGGAAAGTGGCAGAAAATGTTCCAGCGCAAGCAAGTGAAAAAGAAGCAGCATCGAAGGATGTAGAAGAATTCATGCGCTTAATTTGAAAAAGCGATTATAAGATTGTGGAGCATCTGCAGCAGACACCGTCCAAAATATCTATCCTGTCATTGCTGTTGTGTTCGGAAGCTCATAGAAACGCTTTGCTGAAAGTCCTGGACACTTCTTTTGTACTCCAGGACGTCTCTGTAAATCAGCTAGAGGGAGTATTGGCACATGTGAATGCAGGCCACAGCTTGGGCTTTACCGATTTTGACTTGACTCCGAAAGGGAGAGATCATAATATGGCATTACACGTATCTGTTGAGTGCAGAGGATCAGTAATGTCGCATGTATTAGTTGACACCGGATCGTCTTTGAATGTGCTACCCAAGAAGGCGATGATGAAGCAGGATGTTAGAGGAATTTTGTGTACGCCCAGTGATTTGGTAGTCAGAGCGTTTGACGACACGCGGAGAACAGTCTTCGGATCCATTACCTTGCCTCTGCAAGTGGGGCCGGAAGTGTTTGCAACGGAGTTTTATATCATGGATATACAGCCTGCGTATAGCTGCTTGCTTGGAAGACCCTGGATTCACGGGGCAGGGGCCGTCACGTCTACCCTGCATCAGAAGTTAAAGTATATGGTCGGAGACAGCGTAGTCACCGTGTGCGGAGAAGAAGACATCCTGGTCAGCCATCTATCTTCATTTAAATATGTGGAAGTCGACGGAGAGATCCATGAGACACCATGCCAGGCATTCGAAGGTTTGCGCATCAAGGACAAGGGTCCCGGGCCGAGCAAAGTGCCAGAGATAGCTGTCTCATCGTATAAGGAAGCTCAAGCTCTAGTAGAAGCAGGAGAAGCCAAGGGCTGGGGCAAAGTGCTGGACATTCCTGTGAAAATGGACCGGTTCGGACTGGGGTACCAACCGTCGTCATCAACTCCTTCCGTGGGGGCCCCCCGTTTCAGAAAGTCAATCACCATCTCTGCCAGTGGAGTATGTCATGAAACTGTCAATGCTGCTTCAGAGTCTGATGAAGGAGACAGCGACTGTGATATGGATGCCTGGATTCAGCCAAGCACGCCAGGACAAGGACTGTGCAACTGGTCTATTCAGGAGCTTGTTCCTGTGACTTTTAAACAGTAATGCTTTGCTTTATTAATTGTTGAATAATCTGATGTCTTGCCCGGGGCATCGGGATTTGCTTAGGGCTGTGTTGTTATAAACATTGCGTGTTAATCATTAAATAAATGGCGTTTTTTCATGTGCAAATACTGTAATCCCTGTCTTTCCTGTTTTGTATTTTTCAATAAAATGGCAACGTGGTTATTCGCTTTATACGCATTTTGAAGCACTTAACCATTCCTTTTGCAGGATAACATTTTCAGATGACATCCTTGAACCACCTATGACTCGTCCCGACTTTGAGCACCCGGTATTCCAGACTGAAGAAGAGGTTGTCGAAGATAGCGACGTTCCTGAAGAACTGTCTTGGTTAGTGAAGCAAGAGGAAAGAGCCATTCTGCCTCACGACGAGGTCATCGAAATTATCAACTTGGGGTCGGAAGGGGTTGAGAAGAATATTCGTATCGGAGCCGCACTGCAGAGTGATATCAAGCGGAGACTGGTTGAAATGCTCCGAGAGTATAATGATGTATTCGCTTGGTCATATGAAGATATGCCGGGGCTCGATACAGATATGGTTGTGCATCGCCTGCCACTAAAACAAGATTGCCCGCCGGTCAAACAAAAACTTCGCAGAACTCGACCAGATATGGCAATGAAGATCAAAGAGGAGGTTCAGAAACAGTGGGACGCTGGTTTCCTGGCTGTGACGAAGTATCCTTCATGGGTTGCCAACATCGTACCAGTGCCAAAGAAAGATGGCAAGGTTCGAATGTGCGTGGATTATAGAGATTTGAATAAAGCAAGCCCAAAAGACGATTTTCCACTTCCTCACATTGACGTGTTAGTTGATAATACCGCTCAATACTCCGTATTCTCCTTCATGGATGGCTTTTCAGGCTATAATCAAATTAAAATGGCGCCAGAGGATATGGAGAAGACTACTTTCATAACGCCTTGGGGAACATTTTGCTACAAAGTGATGCCCTTTGGTTTGAAAAATGCTGGGGCAACATATCAGCGTGCGATGACGACTCTTTTTCATGACATGATGCATAAAGAGATCGAAGTTTATGTTGACGATATGATTGCCAAATCCCAGACGGAGGAAGAGCATCTGGTGAATCTGCTGAAGTTGTTTAAAAGACTTAGGAAGTTCAGGCTGAGGCTGAACCCTAACAAATGCACCTTCGGGGTGAGATCGGGAAAACTACTGGGGTTTATCGTAAGCGAAAGAGGAATAGAGGTCGATCCTGCTAAAATAAAAGCGATTCAAGAAATGCCGACGCCTAAAACAGAGAAAGAGGTGCGCGGGTTTTTAGGGAGGTTGAACTACATTGCCCGGTTCATATCTCACCTAACGGCCACGTGTGAACCATTATTCAAGCTGTTGAAGAAAGATCAAGCTGTAACATGGAACGAAAATTGTCAAAAGGCGTTCGATAAAATAAAGAAGTATCTGCAGGAGCCTCCTATTTTGATACCCCCAGTGGCAGGTAGACCCTTGATAATGTATTTGACGGTTCTTGAGGGAAGCATGGGTTGTGTTCTCGGTCAACACGACGAGACAGGGAGAAAGGAGCATGCAATCTATTACTTGAGTAAGAAATTTACAGACTGTGAATCTCGATACTCAATGCTGGAGAAAACTTGTTGCGCGCTAGCCTGGGCCGCCAAGCGTTTGAGGCAGTACATGCTGAATCATACAACCATGCTCATCTCGAAGATGGATCCAATCAAATATATATTCGAAAAGCAGGCGTTGTCAGGTAGAATTGCCCGTTGGCAGATGGTCTTGACTGAATATGATATCCAATACGTCTCGCAAAAGGCTATAAAAGGGAGTGTGCTGTCTGAGTATCTGGCGGAGCATCCTATTGAAGAGTACCAATCGATGAGATTTGATTTTCCTGACGAGGATATCATGTACTTAAAGATGAAGGATTGCGAAGAGCCGTTGCCAGACGAGGGACCAGAGTTGGGTTCCAAATGGAAGATGATATTTGACGGAGCCGTGAATGCTTACGGTAGCGGAATAGGGGCAATCATCACCACGCCACACGGGTCGCACATCCCGTTTACTGCCCGATTGACCTTTGCCGTTACCAACAATGAGGCCGAATACGAAGCTTGTATAATGGGGCTTGAAGAAGCCATTGATTTGCGAATCAAACATCTAGATGTATACGGAGACTCAGCTCTGGTAGTGAATCAGATAAAAGGGGAATGGGAGACACGTCAGCCCAATTTGATACATTACATGAATTATGCAAGGAGATTGCTGCCTTTCTTTGACAAAGTTGAATTGCATCACGTACCGCGGGCAGAAAATCAAATGGCTGACGCCCTCGCCACTTTGTCTTCCATGTACAAGGTCAACTTCTGGAACGAAGCTCCCCAAATCACTATCTCTCGGTTGGACAGGCCAGCTTATGTATTTGCTATTGATGAAGCGTCCGACGATAAACCGTGGTATTTCGATATCCTTAATTTCCTGAAGAATAAAGAGTATCCGGCTGGGGCATCCAGTCAAGATCAGAAGACTCTCAGGAGATTAGCGGGTAATTTCTACTTGAATCCGGATGGCGTCTTGTACAGAAGAAACCACGATTTGGTGTTGTTGCGTTGTGTAGACGAGAAAGAGGCAAAGCTTCTCATGGAGGAAATACACGAAGGTACCTTTGGTACGCATGCTGGTGGGCATGCTATGACGAGAAAACTGCTAAGGGCAGGTTACTTTTGGCTGACGATGGAAACTGATTGTTTCAAGTTTGCAAGAAAGTGCCACAAGTGCCAAATCTATGCTGACAAAATACACGTGCCTCCGAGTCCTTTAAATGTGATGTCATCTCCATGGCCATTCTCGATGTGGGGAATCGATATGATTGGAAAGATCGAGCCGACGGCTTCTAACGGGCATCGGTTCATCCTAGTAGCAATCGATTATTTCACCAAGTGGGTGGAAGCGGCGTCTTACGCAAATGTAACGAAGCAAGTGGTGGCCAGATTCATCAAGAGAGATATCATTTGCCGATATGGGATTCCCGAGCGGATAATCACGGATAATGGTTCAAATCTGAACAACAAAATGATGAAGGAGCTCTGTCAGAATTTCAAGATCGAACATCACAACTCCTCCCCTTACCGACCCAAGATGAATGGCGCTGTCGAATCGGCCAATAAGAATATCAAGAAGATCGTTCAGAAAATGGTAGTGACCTATAAGGATTGGCACGAGATGTTACCTTTCGCTTTGCACGGTTATCGTACGACGGTACGCACATCAACCGGGGCAACTCCGTTCTCGTTGGTATACGGAATGGAAGCGGTATTACCATTGGAAGTTGAGATCCCTTCTCTGAGGGTATTGCGAGACGTTCAGCTGGACGAGGCAGAATGGGTAACGAACAGGTTGAATCAACTGAGTTTGATGGATGAGAAGAGGCTAGCTTCTCTGGCATACGGTCGTTTGTACCAAAGACGAATGAAGAAAGCGTACGACAAGAAGATACTTCCGCGAAGCTTTCAGACGGGCGACCTTGTGCTGAAAAGGATTCTCCCGCCGCAAGCAGATCACAGGGGCAAGTGGACCCCCAACTACGAAGGGCCATACGTTGTCAGTAAGGTCTTTTCAGGAGGAGCTTTATTGTTGTCCACCATGGACGGAGAAGACTTCGCGTCACCTGTGAATTCGGACGCAGTTAAAAAATACTTTGCTTAAAATAGACCCGCTGGACAGAAAAAGAGAGTCCAGGCAAAAATGGGGCATCCTGGCGAACCAAAAACAGAATGAAAGGTTCGGGCAAAAGTTAGGGATAAAATTGAAAAAATGTACACCCGCGAAGTTGAAAACCTACACTGGGCGGCTTCGGCAAAAAAGGGTATCCCGGTGAACTGAAAACCCGCAAAGGGCGGTTCGCGCAAAAGTTAGGGATTTGAAAAGCAAATGACTGCGGTCCGAATTCAATGAGCATCAATGCGGGAGAATATGTTGGAGGAACCAGTTATCGGATACAATCTCTTCAGAAGTGGGAATGCCGGGAAAGCATTAGAGTCGGATGAGTCATAGGAGGATCAGTTCGTGGTGTTCATCTGCATCCCGTTGCCGACATGTGTACAAAATTTAATTTGTCAATATTCATGCTTCTTGTGCATACTTGCATACTTATGTATTTGCTTTGCGTAGCTTCCTCATTTCAGGAGTTACATCCCGTGTACAAAAAACTCCGCCCATTTAGGGGCCCGATCAATAAAATACGTTATTCAGTATTTGACACTGTTCTTTACTGTTTTGTGCATGATTAACGCCTAAGTTTGATGGAACTAGCATGAGTATAACATCACTGGCCCTTGCCAACAATTGTTAAAGCTTTGAATTAACTGAGTATAACGTCACTAACCTGAATTGATTTGATTGCATAGGCTTGTCGTGTCTTGTTTGTGTTGTTGCAGGTTTCATAACCATACGAGGAAGATGATCAAAAGATTGCGATAACGAAAGACTTAATCCCCACGCAGGTCATGCATGTTCTCCCTGAAGAAGGATAGAATTTCCCAGCTAGCCGTGGCTTATCCAAAGGACGTGCTCCAGAAAATTTATTCGTCCTCAAGAGAGTTTGGCGATTCCAAGATCATAAGGCTGTATTCAGACAGGTTCATCTTTCCCCGCAGGGTCATGCACTCGCCCCCAGCGGAGTCAGTGGATTTTCCCCAAGAGAATCATCCCATCCCCAGCGGAATTCTCTTTGCAAGTGTTTTCATTCCTTCCAGTGGAACTCGAAGATCAAGACTCTCCAAAGCAGAGTTGATGGTGGGTCCTGTCATTTATTTTGTCAGGGATACTGGTAATATCAGTTCACGTTCCAGCAGAAAGTCCGATCGTACTATGCACATCTGCTATTCCCCAGCAGAGTTATATTCCCCAGCAGGGGGTTACCTCAACAAGGCGTTTGGTTTGAGTTCCCAATTTCCCAGCAGGGATGACGTCGCCCTTCTAGCATTTATTTTGCTGGAATAATTCCGTAGCATCTGGCTATCCCCGGCGGAGTCGGCATTACCTTTAGCATTTATTTTGCTGAAGCAGTTTCTGTACTCTAGCAGTTTAGGTGGAGAGAGTTCTTGCTCAAATGAATTACCAAACACTCAAGATCTCGGCATGAGATATTCAATGATAATGTCAGTTTCGACAGTATTCCCCACAGAGTTACCAGGATAAGTTTCTCTTTATTCCCAGGCAGAATTAGTTGTCATCAGGGGTTCCATGAATCAGAATTTCAGAGGCCACCGCCGGTTATCAGAACAGGCGTCCGATAGTTGGTTTCCAGACATCCCCAGTAGAGTCCGCCTCAAAGTCGTTGTCACGTCAGTGCTAAGAAGTTTGCGGGTTGGGATCAGTGGAGAACTAAGTCCTAACGCGGACAATTTATTCCTATATTGACGGGATTTCTTCAGAAGTGGGAGTCCTAACGTGGACAGGTTTATTTCCCTGGATTGGTGAGGTGTGTTAGTCCTATCGTGGGCAGATTCGGTTTTTCGAAATTAGTGGAATGGGAGGTCATGACGGTGACAAAGGTAATTACTCTTTGTGTTGGTGTCCTGACGCGGACAGATCAGACCAGGGTGTGAGTCCTTACGTGGACAAGTCTTATTTCCTCAGCGGGTCGAAGACGCCTGAGTCCTGACGTGGACAAATCAAGACGAGATCAGTGTCCTGACGTGGACAAATCAAAGAGATTCTTATTCCTAACGTGGAGAAATGGGTCCTAACGTGGACGATGTAGTCCTTACGCGGACATATCAAGTTAGATTCCTTACGTGGAAAAAGATAGTTCCCTTACGTGGAAATGACAGCATTCCTGACGTGGAAAGATTGAAGTCCTTACGTGGACAGATTAAGATGGCATTCCTTACGTGGAAAAATGCAGTCCTGACGCGGACAAATCGGAAAGAAAGATGGTTTCCTTACGTGGAAAGACGAGTTTATTCCTTACGTGGAAAGATTGAGTCCTCACACGGGCGTATCAAGGTTGATTCCTGACGTGGAAAGAAATGGATTATTCCTGACGTGGAAGAGTTTAGTCCTGACGCGGACAGATCAAAGAAGATATCCCTAACGTGGAAGAAGAAGATTTAGTCCTTACGTGAAAAATTGGGTTCCTTACGTGGACAGATGCAAGAAAAGTTGATTCCTGACGTGGAAGAATGATGTGCTCCTTACGTGGAAAGTTGAGTCCTGACGTGGACAGGTTTAGAACCAAAGTTGAATTCCTTACGTGGAAAGATTGGAGTCCTGACGCGGACATGTCAAGTGGTATTGGAGTCCTTACGTGGACAGATTGATATAGTTCTCCTTATGTGGAAAGAAGATTGCTTCCTGACGTGGAAAGATGAAAGGGTTAGTCCTGACGTGGACAGATACAGGAGAAATGATTCCTAACGCGGACGATGTTATTCCTAATGTGGACAAGTGTTACTCCTAACGTGGAAGAATTTTATTCCTAACGTGGACGATTCAGTATGGAAATGCAGGCGAATTATCCCCAGCGGAGTTGCCGAGATTTCTCTGGGTTAACAGCAGGTGGAGTCCTAACGTGGACAGGTTTTAGTTGAGATTTCTTCGTATTGATGACAGACAGAGTCCTAACGTGGACGAGCAAGCAATCTGGTATGACAGAATCATTTTCAGAACGATGAAGACAATCCCCAGCACGGTCGCGTGAGATCAGTGGGTTGCTGTAACAGTCAGATTCAGCTGATGAATGTCGTTCCTCAAGCAGGAGCGCAATTTAGTTCTGTGGTTGGCAAATTTCTGGGTTCCTAGTATTCAACCGTCTCGTACCGCGAATGTCTGAAGGCTCCGGGCTCTTCACCCAATCGGGTCCAAGCCGCTTGAATAGGGGCAGCTGTTGCACCCTAAAATTTGCCCAACCTTATTCCTTGGGTTTATGTTTCAATGTCATTAGCATTTGCATATAGAGTCATGTACATAGACTAACCATCTGCATAGCATAAGCATAGCAAGTCATTCAACAGGGGACCAATCATTATTCTCATCTCTAGAGGCCTATCAAGAGATTATTATCCCAATTCAATCTCATTCAAGTCATCAGGAAAGAATTTGAAAGCAAAGAGTTCAGCAGATCAAGCCTTGAGTCCATCTCCTAGCTGAGGGTATCTGAGGATCAACAAGAGGGTTGTGAGCTGTGAAGTGAAGGCATGGAGAGTATCTAGACATTATGAGAGACTTAGAAAGTCATTTGGAGAAGGAGACAAGTCATTGATGAGAGCACAAGAGCTATAGCTGAAGGCAGTCAACTAGGGTTTCATCTGGG
The DNA here is from genome assembly GCA_963859935.3 of Lathyrus sativus. Lineage (NCBI taxonomy): Eukaryota > Viridiplantae > Streptophyta > Magnoliopsida > Fabales > Fabaceae > Lathyrus > Lathyrus sativus. The sequence continues at coordinate 35,045 of CAWUDS030003463.1, forward strand.
TCAACCCTAGGTCAACCCTAGGTCAATTGACTGATTTAAGGGGCATTCAAGGCTATTGGAGAGATGTGGGGTTCATCATTGGACATATAAAGAAGAATATGGAGATATGCCAAGAGGAATTCAAGAGAAATCAAGGAGAAGAGGAGTTACTAAATTAGGGTTTCTGTGTAAAATCCCCTAGTTTAGGTCAAATTTCCAAGCAAGATAAGTCAAAATGCAAGCTTCAAATGGATCCTTGGCCAACATGAAACTTGTAGAGGATCTCAATACCTTTAATTTGAGTGGTGGAAGACATCAAGGAGATTTATAGAACTCAAGTTATGGTCCTTGCAAGTTACAGGTCATCTGAGGTATCTGAAATTTTGTCTGTGAAAGTGACTGGACTTCCAAGCTAGTTTTACCCCTCAAGGAGATTTCAAATGAATTCTTGGTCAACATAAGAATTGTTCCTCATTGTATTAGCTTTCTAGAATGGTATAGTATGCCTTCATATGATGTGTGGAACTCAACTTATGGTCTTGGCAAGCAAAGGGTATTTTGGGCATTTGTGAATTACAGGTCATTTTAACCTATGTCCAAAACTCATACAAGGAGGCCTCAAATGGAAAAACTTACAACATCAAACTTGCTCCAAATGGGATTTTAAGTCTAGAAAGAAGGTCACAAATTGTTGGAAAAGCTCATAACATGAAGTTGCATGATTGGTCCAAATTTGAACTAAAATGGCTTATAATTTGAATAAAGTCAAAGTGAAAAATGGTTTGGGAGATTTATAAGTCCAAATGGAGACTTCCAATATATGATTTTGAATGGAAAAGACATTCTAAAGACAATGGTTCAAACACTTTTTTGAGTTTAGTGGAAGATTTCAAAGTTATCCTTGGTTACTTGCATTTTAAGAAACATAGCCAAAATGAATCAAAGTTGGAAGGCAAGGGAATGTGTAAGAGGGATCTAGAATGTTCATGTGAGCCCTATATATTCATGAAATGAAGATTGATCAAGGGTTGGACTCATTTTTCACCAAGAATTTCCCAAATTCTCTCATTCTTTCTCATTGCATTTTCACTTCAATTCCTCAAATTCTTCACCAATCACCATCAAAATCAACTTCATCATACTGATTCATCATCATAGATCAGAATTCAACCGAGAACAAGGTGTGATCAATCCATTTTCGAGCACTTCCATCATCAACATCAAAATTGCAATTTCAAGTTGATAGCACAATTCAAGCCAAGTTTCATTCAAGTGTTGCAAACAGAATCAAGTAGTGCAATTGTAGATCAAGATCCAAGCATCAAGACTCTTAGATCCACAAGTTTCATCATCATCCACAAGATTTCACACCAGGTGCATTTTCTCTGCCACAGCTTGATTCAATTAGGTTAGCATGATTTTATTAGTTTAGATATAATGTAGGATGTTAGTAGAGCAATTAGGTTGAGTTTGGAGTGGTTTAGTGATGTTTGTTAGCAGGTTGTAAAAACTGTTAGGGCTTGGAACTTGTAGTAGAATGCATCATAATCTTAGTTTGATAGATCAGAATGATAACCATTAGTCATAGGTTAGCTTAGTGTAAGTTTGATTGAGAATTGTTGTGATGCATCTCAGTGCATTTCCATGGTGACCAGAACTTGTATCGATCGGGTTTATTGATTGGCTGAGTTTCAAAGCAAACAAAGACCATAGACGTGTAGAGGGAGAGATTCTGAATATTTTTCGTGTTTGTATCGTGATGTGTTGTGGACTGTAGAGTGAGAACAGATTGAGGGAAGTTTGCTCGTGCATGAGGTTTCATGGAGTATAAACCCTAATTCATTGATCCATTGGAGAAGACGAAATCATGGCCGTCTGTTTGGTGTTAGACCTTTGACTCAGAGAGCAATCCTAGGGCTCTCATTTAATTCAGATTTGGAGGGAAGTGCGTTGGAGCCCTAAACGCACCGTTTCATTAATTGAAACGGGCGGGCCTAAGAATGCTGTGCTATCCCCACCCCCAGTAATGAGCCCACTTTGAATTTGAACGTGAATCCTATGCTTTTCTCACCCCCTGCGTGGTTTTTATTTTCATTAATTCTGAAGTGGTTCTGGGCCTTAACCAACTTGCTTTTCACACCCCCGTCTGCCTGGCCCATCCAATTATTAACTGAGCGCGCTTGCTGAACAAACCCCCCTCCCTTTATTTCATTATTTTCTTTTATATTCTTTAATTCTTTTATGCATTTTCCAAAATTCATAATAAATACATAAAAAATCATTTTTAATTCATTCTTTTTACATCATTTTCTTTAGGATGTGTAGAAAATTGTCATCAAATAAAATTGCATTTTTATTTTTATTTGATATTTTTTCCATATTTTCTAAATAAATGTCATTTTAAATAGCTTCATTTCATGCATGATTTTAGTAATTTTTGTTCTATTAAATGCTTTCATATTTTTTGTTCATTCTTTTTATGTTGTTTAGATTAGACATTGAACTTGTAGATTCAATTTAGTTCCCATTTTTAGGAATTAATTTTAGGTGCTTAATGTAGTCTTGAACAACTTGAACAAATTAGGGTTTTTTAGGTGATGACTTAGGAAGTTTGATTCTTTCCCTTAGGACTTAGGGTTTGACTAGATTAGTTATGGGACTATAGGGGCTATGGGTAGCTATTAGATCCCTTAGAGAAAAGTTAGGATTCCCCTACTGCTATTAGTACTCTGTTTATATCTGATTGTCTGGTGTGGTGTGCCCTCTGGGGATTATTGCTTGCTTGCTTGGGTATTGGGATTGTCTGGGGACTTAGGAGAGCTGAAGACTTGAGGAGATGGAGCCATTGAAGATCCAGAGATTGAAGATCAACTTCCAGAGTTGAAGAGGAGGTTCTTGCTAGCAGATGCTGAAGAGATTAGGGTTTAGGAGCTAGGCAGAGCTCTAGATTAGAAAGCTTGTTTCTCAAACATGGATTGCCTTGTCTGCATCCATTCTTCTCTGTGATTCAGAGTCTCTCTAAGACACTCACCCCCTTCCTTTGGAAGGCTTGGTGATAGAGTCTAAGAGATAGAACTCTTGAGAGAAAATGTCTCTTGTGTTAGAAGCAGTCTGTTCACCACCCTTGGTAGTCAACTGATTGCTTAACACCCAATTCACTCTTGTGACTAATCCCTCATCCTGGAGGTTTGAGCTTGAAGAAAAGCCATTGCAGATAGAAGACTGATGATCAAAGCCCTTGCCTGAAGGTCATGAAGATGGAGATTGATGCTTGTTGAAGCCTGTAGCTGATTGGAGATTACTTGAAGCCAGATGTTGATTCAGAGCTGCTGATGCTGTTTAGTTTTTGCTGTATTTCATTTGCTGATGTATTGATTGGTTTTCTGGACTGTATTGTTTGCTGTCTACCCTGCTGGGTTGAAAGTGAAGTCTGTTCACTTTTGCCTATTGTTTTCTAGGTTCGAGGTTGAGTGGGACTCCCTTGCCTCGCTTGTACTGTTGCATCCATGCATTTTACTGTATTACTGTATATATCTTGATATTGTTTCTGTTTCTGCCTATCCCTTAGGATCTCTGTTTCTCTCTGTGCAAGAGAGGAGCATGATAGACACTAGGTCTTAACCCATGCATGATAACATTAGGATAGTTTGATTCCCTTCGCAACCGTAGGTTAGAGTTCTGTCTCTTTCTTTCTCAAAACAAACAGAAAAACACATAAAGATTTCAAACACAATAAAAGACACTTCTTCCGTAAAAGAATGTGAACTCATCAAGACGTCATTTTTGTCCGCTGGGACTGCTAATCAAGAAACCCTTTTTCAGAAGGAATAAAATCAATCAAGGACAGACTTGTGTCGTACGTGGCCCGAACTACGTTTGCTCTGATCTTCCATGCCGTGTGGAAGTACGTAGGCATAGGATGCGATATCCTAGCGAGCAACCTTCCCCTCCTTTCCCGTAGGTAGGCGAACTACGTTGACTCTGATTTCTCGTTCCAGGCGGGAATACGTAGGCATAAAGTGCGATACTTTGCCGAGTCATTTTTTATTTTCATTTTCTTTTCTTTTAACCCCAGACCTTTAGCGTAGATAGAATAACAATCCATACCCGAAAACAAGCGTGGATCCCGTCGAGTACGACGGACGTGAGGGGTGCTAATACCTTCCCCTTGCGTAACCGACTCCCGAATCCAGGTTTTGGTTGCGATGACCATACCTTTCCCGTATTGTGCGAGGTTTACTCTGAGCGTTTCCTTTCCCTCCCGTGGGATAAATAACGCACGGTGGCGACTCTTCTGTTCAGCCGGCGCCGATTTTCGCAGTAGCGACAATGTGTACGCTGAATGGTCCGTTTTACAGTCATCTCATTGGAAGCTCATCATCTGGCTTCACTGAGTTGATCATGACAGGAGAGCGAGTAGAGAATGGCATCAAGAGTGGTAAGATCCAAATGGGCACTTCTTCATCAGGTGCTGCAAAGAAGCCTCCCACTGGGAAGAGAGAATCTAATGCTGTGTATGGTCAGCTTGATCGTAACAGAAGGCATCAGTCTGTTAGTGCAGTTCCTATTTCAAATCCAACTCCTGCAACAACAGAGCAGCCTCAAGGCAACCAACAGAGGGCTAGAAGACAGTTCACGAAGATCAACATATCAATGGCTCAGGCATTGCAACACTTGTTGAAAGCTGAACTTATTACCCTGAGGGAGGCCCCTCAGAATCCCAATGTTACCTCTCCCAAGTACAATCCCAATGCACGATGTGCATATCATTCAAACTGTCCAGGACATGATACTAATAACTGCTGGGTCTTGAAGAACAAAATTCAGGATATGATTGATGCTGGAGAAATTGAGTTTGATCCACCAGGTACTCCAAATGTGATTACAGCTCCAATGCCAAATCACGAGAAGACTGTCAACGCCATTGATGAAGATATTGATGAAGATCTGCATGTCTATTCAGTTATGGAGCTGAGCACACCATTGTCTGTTATCAAAAAGA
>CAWUDS030003464.1:0-12500 GCA_963859935.3 Lathyrus sativus
CTCCTTTATGTGGATAATGAGAAACATCCATGGAATCAAAAAAGATTGCAATATTCTCATTATCAACTGAGCGGGACTAGTGTTTTTACACGAAATCTCTAGCCAACCTTTCTGTAAAGGATCTTTTATTAACATTTAGTAAGTTATTACTGGATAAATCAATCGTAACTTCAACAATTTATTTGTCCTCAACGCCGCTTAATTTCCCGGAATTAGTCACTTCAACAGTCTTTGATGGTTATATGGGTATCCAAAATACGAACGAGATGGATGTTTGTTGTCCCAACCATTCTAGTTAGTCCCGATCCCGATAAGAAAGGAAGGATTTTTTTTACAAATTTTTCTCCTGTTGTTGATTCCCTAGCGTAGTGCTTCTTCCCCCATGCCGCCTATTTGTACTAGTGGAGTAGGATTCACCTAACCCCATAAATAGGTATATATAGGTATAACCTTTCGCTTAATACTATAAACCTAAAATTGAAGCATATTGAGGCTGCATTAATCGGGAATACACGACAGAAGGGATTAATCGTTTTATTTCCAAACTTCACCTTCAGCAAGCGTCGGTTTTTTTTGATTTGTCTCTGAAGAATGTATCTTTCTCCTAAGACTGAGATCGGTAAAAAAAAAAAATAATCAAATCGCACCATCTCTGTAATAAGTGAATGCCTCTTTTTCTCCAGAAGTTGTGGGAATTATTCGTAATAAGATATTGGCTACAATGGTAAAGGTCTTATCAATAAAATTTCCATTTATCCGAGATCTAGTCATAGGTAGCAATCCATTCTATAATTTCATTTTTTATCGCGTGATAAAATAATTCCCCAAACAAAGGAATTGTACAATACAGTACGAAATAACGTAAAAATGGACTTATTAATCAAATTACTTTATTCTACGGTAGGCTTTGAAGTTGAAGTAGAATTTTTTTTTTTTAGTTTCAATTGATTGTATTGTGTGCGCTTACGCAAATGGGATATAAATGCCTCACTATTCACTCGATTTAGGGACATAATCATTATGTAGGAGAGATGGCCGAGTGGTTCAAGGCGTAGCATTGGAACTGCTATGTAGGCTTTTTGTTTACCGAGGGTTCGAATCCCTCTCTTTCCGCACCCTTACCAAGTTCATCAATGTTACTGACGTCAATGTTTTAAATAATATATAGATAAAATTATTGCAACTTTTATATGCATTCTCTATTCCTAATTTGTTTCTGTAATATAGAAAATTGTGCATAAAGTGGGCAAGGAATAACAATTTTGCTACACCCACTTCTATACACGAATGGGGGGGGAAAATACTCGGATCAAAATTCTTGTTATTTTAACGAGGTTTAAGTCTGACGAGAATAATATTCTACAACCAGCAATTCATTAATTTTCAAACCAACCCATTTACTATCTATTATTTGATTGACTAATCCTTTATATTGGTCTGGATGAAGAGTCAAATGGGTTGGCACTCTTTTGCGGGGGGCTGATTTAAGAGAATTTTGAATTATAGTTCTCGATTTTTGTTCATCCTTGGCTGTAATAATATCTTTAGGTTTACAACGATAACTTGGTATATCTACTATACGACCATTAACTAAAACATGTCTGTGGTTAACTAATTGACGGGCTTCAGGAATAGTCGCAGCCATACCCAATCGAAAAAGTATGTTATCTAAGCGCATTTCTAGTAATTGGAGTAAAACCTGGCCGGTTGACCCTTTCGCTTTTCCAGCGATACGAACGTATTTAAGCAATTGTCGTTCTGTAAGACCATAATGAAAACGCAATTTTTGTTTTTCTTCTAAACGAATACGATATTGAGATTTTTTACTGGAGAGCGATTCTTCGCTTCCAACTCTTCTAACTGGAAGCTCTTTTCTGGTTAGTCCTGGTAAAGCCCCCAGACGGCGTATTTTTTTGAAACGAGGCCCTCTGTAACGTGACATAAACACTCCTTTTTAAAATGGAAAATCTCATAAAGAAAAATCAAAACTAAACTAAATGACAAATATGATATTATAAATGAAGTGAAATCTACTTCAAGTATTGTACTATTAAAGTATTGTACTACTGTAGTACAAAGAAGAATTAGAAGGATTCTATCAGTATCCGAATGGAATTCTATTCTATCGATATAGAAATAAAAAAGAAATAAAAAAAGCCGGCTATCGGAATCGAACCGATGACCCTCGCATTACAAATGCGATGCTCTAACCTCTGAGCTAAGCGGGCTCTCAGAACACAAATTGTGCATTTATCAGAATTCTTTCCTAAACTACTGGGATCCTAGTTATTAACTATTTCATATTAGCTCTTCATAACACAATTACTATATCATAACATAATCAAATAAATACAAAAAAAGATAGAATATCCCATATTTATTTGATATTCTAGTATATAGAATATGATACAAATCGGAATCATTTAAAAATACGAATCCAAATTATTTTCATTACCAATTACCTAGAATACTCTTTTTATCCATTTATCTAATAATTAATAATTTATCCAATATTTTTGGATCCATAAAAAAAGAATTGGATAAAAAATAATTTTCATCCATATCATATAGTAAGATTCTCTTTTTTTTTTTAGTTTTGAATTCCATTTTGGAATATTTGGATTCTTCCAATTTCTATTATTTATCTATTTCGATTATTAATAATTCATATTTATTATATGTATTTATCCCGATCCTTATTATTTTTATTTATATAATTTGAATTATGAAAAGTAGAATGGAATTCGATAGGAAGATTATTTCTATGTATATCTTCTTTATATATTCTTTAATATTCTAGAATACTTTCTATTTCATTCTATCTAGATTAATAGATAGAATATATCTATAGAAAATAGTAAAGAGTATATAGAATATTATCTTTAATATAAAAAAATATTACTATAAATAAATATTTTAAGATATATATAATATTCTTTCTTAATATTATTTTATTGAATTCAATAATGACTAATTAGATTACAGTTATTTATATTCAATAATGATTATGCATTAAGATGAAATATGTATAATGTATTTTATACATATAATATAAAAATATGGATTTATACATATCCATTTGAATTCTAAAAAATTGGATGGATTATCCAAAGAAATTGGATTGGATAAGTAATGAAAAATTAGATCCTTCTATTGAATTTCTAACTGAATATCGAAATCTAAATTAATAAATAGATTTTTATTATTTTCGTTATAAGGTCTGTATCGGTCTGCTCGAAGGAAAAAAAGAATCGAACGTTAGAGTATTCGAAATTCTATCAAAAAAGAATAGAAGGGGTACATCTAAAATAGAGATATATGTAGTATATATCTCTGTATATTGAATTGCGAATACAGAGATAATAGAATCATTTCTGATTCGAGTAAATACGGGTATCTGATATAGATGAAAGAAAATCTATCAACAAAAAACAAATAGAAGGAAATTTTAATTTTCCCAACCCAATATGGGAGTAGATTTCAACAAATAAATTCAACAGTTCCAGCATATAATTCTCAGAATACAAATGAAAAAACATCCTAATGCGATATGATATCAATCTCAAAGAAAAAACGGGGGATATGGCGAAATTGGTAGACGCTACGGACTTAATTGGATTGAGCCTTGGTATGGAAACTTACCAAGTGAAAACTTTCAAATTCAGCGAAACCCTGGAATTCAAAATGGGCAATCCTGAGCCAAATCCTTCTTTCCGAAAACAAATAAAAGTTCAGAAAGTGAAAATAAAAAAAGGATAGGTGCAGAGACTCAATGGAAGTTGTTCTAACAAATGGAGTTGACAACATTCAATTGATTAATGAAGATTTCTAACTTCTATTTGTAAATATTTGGATTCTATCACAATTGAAACATTAGAATCAAATCAATTACAACTGGAAGAAAAAATCAATGAATAGAATATTCATTGCTCAAATCAGTCACTCCAACATAATCTGATGGATCAGTTGAATAACTTATTAATCAGACGAGAATAAAGATAGAGTCCCATTCTACATGTCAATACCGACATCAATGAAATTTTGAGTAAGAGGAAAATCCGTCGACTTTAGAAATCGTGAGGGTTCAAGTCCCTCTATCCCCAAAAAATTTCCCTCCTATATTCTGGCCCTTTTTGGATTTACTTGACATAGACTCAAGTAATTTCTTAGATTTCGGATGGTGCGTCAAGAATGGTCGGGATAGCTCAGACGGTAGAGCAGAGGACTGAAAATCCTCGTGTCACCAGTTCAAATCTGGTTCCCGGCAACTCATTATGTATGAGTATCTATTCCCATATTTCTTTTGAAAAAAGGGAATAGATACATATTTATTAGTGGTCTTAATCATCCTACATAATTTATGTAGGCGTACGGCGATATGCTCTTTCTAGATGAAGAATGAATGGATGTATATTCTAGGGATCAAAAGGAAGTATGAAAATGAATGATTCAAGTTTGTTTTGATTTTTTCTGCGCTGCAATAACAATTGTTAATATTTCAATTGAAACAATATTCAAATGCTTCAATTAGTTGCTTGAAACACCAAGCAGAACTTTTTCAGTTCATCCTATTGGCTCGTCCGAAATCAGTATTGCTCCATCCCATTTTTGAATCTCAATGAATCCCTCTTATAATAAGAGAGGAATGAAACCTCTATTATTCTGACTAATCGATAAGTCAATGGACATACAGATATTTCTTTCTTTAATATCTGGGGTTGTCGAAGTTAAGATTACTTTCTTATTTTTCGCATTTAGTGAGCATCTTGTATTTCATAAAAATTAGGGGCGATATAATCTTTACGCAAAGGCCATCCTATCCAACTTTCGGGCATTAAAATACGTTTCAGACGCGGATGATTATCATAATAGATTCCTAACATATCATAAGATTCCCTTTCTTGAAAATCTGCACTTTTCCAAACCCAGAAAATAGAAGGAATTCTCGGATTTTGCCTTGGGGTAAATACTTTTATGCATACCTCTTCGGGTTGATCTAGACTATACTCTATTCTCGTAAGATGATAGACACTCGCTAATAGTCCTCCTGGTGCTACATCATAGGCACATTGGGAACGTAGATAATTGTAACCATATACATATAAAATAACAGCAATCGAATGCCAATCCTCGGGCTTTATTTGTAAAGTCTCTATTCCTTGGTAATCAAAACCCAAAGATCTATGAACTATTCCGTGTTTGACTAGCCAAGCAGACAAATTACCTTGCATTTTTTGATTTCTCCCGAGTTTTTTATAAGATTGGTATAAGTATTTACCATTTATTTCCATTACAATGAAATTTTGTCAGATTGACTTGCTTGCTATTTCTTATTGTATTTTGTACAAAAGGATCCTGTTTAATTCACTTTTTCGTTCGTCGGAGGATACTTAATTTTTTTATATTTCCAAAATGTGTCCGAGGTTATCTCGGAAATAGATGATGGTTGATAGAATAATCCTTTATTAGAATTGCCGGTATGAGTACTGTGTCCAACATCAAATTTGTGGTTGGTAGTAAAACACCTACGTTGATAACTAATTGGATCTTCATAGATTTCTCGAGATATTTTCTTACGAAGTTTTGTTATAGCATCTATAACCGCTTCCGGTTTAGGTGGACAGCCCGGCAAATAGACATCCACAGGAATTAGCTTATCCACGCCCCGAACAGTACTATAAGAATCGGTACTGAACATACCTCCTGTAATTGTACAAGCTCCCATAGCAATAACATATTTTGGTTCGGGCATTTGCTCATATAATCGAACTAAAGAAGGAGCCATTTTCATAGTTACGGTGCCCGCTGTTAAAATGAGGTCTGCCTGCCTAGGACTAGAGCGTGGTACCAGTCCATAACGATCGAAGTCAAATCGCGATCCTATTAATGAAGCAAATTCAATGAAGCAACAACTAGTACCATAGAGAAGCGGCCATAAACTGGATAGTCTTGACCAATTTGAAAGATCATTTAATGTAGTAGAAATAACTGAATTTTTGGTTTTTTGATCAAGTAAGGGAAACTCAATGGAATTCATAACTGTCTCAATGTTTTGTTTAATTGTCTAAATATTCAAGAATTAAGACCATTCTAATGCTCCCTTTCGCCATGCATAAACTAAACCAACAATTAGGATAAGCACGAAGATGAAAGCTTCTATAAATACGGATACCCCTAATACATCAAAACTCATTGCCCATGGGTAAAGAAAGACTGTTTCAACATCAAAAACAACAAAAACGAGAGCAAACATATAATAACGGATTTCAAATTGTAACCAAGCATCGCCCATCGGTTCTATTCCAGATTCATAACTAGAAAGTTTTTCTGGCCCTTTCCTAATTGGAGCTAAAATTCCAGAAATTAGAAATGCCAAAATAGGAATAAAGATCGATATTATTAGAAATGTCCAAAAAATATCATATTCATAAAGCAAAAACATAAATGTACTCCTATGAATGTGGAAAATATACTGGATTCATATTAATTCTTAGTCGATTTGAATTTAAATTTCAAAATTATTAGATTCATTAATCTAAATAGAAATGCTTTGTATTTTATTAAGTTTACATTTTAAAAGTTGACATTATTTCTAGATTAGTATCTGAGTATACTAATACTAATATTAGTATATCATTAATCTATTCAAATAGAAATGAATTGATTCATTCTTTCGATTACAAAAAGTATTTCAACTATATTTATACTACTAGTATTACTAGTATGGAGTATTTAGTATTCCATATACTACTACTATACTAAATATAGTAGTATCGGTAGTACTATTAGGGCTATACGGACTCGAACCGTAGACCTTCTCGGTAAAACGGATCAAACTATTATTATTATCAAAATGATTTGAATTGTTTTAAAGACCCAACGTGCATTTTTTTTTTTTTGCATTGGGCTTTTTCATTAACTGATAGAAATATCAATTAGTCTACCATCTTTTTTCTTTACACAAAGAAAAAGGAAATGACTCCCTGTGCTCTGATTTCTTATTTAGATCAAAATCTAAGAGCACTACCAAAGTTTTTCAAAGAAGAAGGTTATTCTGACGTAGGTCTGCTTCTGGCCTGGATCAACTTAAGTTAAATGGACTCTCTATCAACCTACTTCAATAAAAATATCAAATAGGAAATGAAACTTCATACACCTTAAAGTTCATAAGATAGGAAGAAAAGATATTTTTTTGGAGGTCCCTAGCCTCATTGCCTAGCATTGAATAGATTTTAGTATTCACCTTATCAATATCTCATTATGGATTCCATTTGACGTCTAAATCCTTTGTCAGGCTATTGTTCTCTTAATTTTCTTTCTGGAGTAAGACATTGATTTATCAATTAAGATCAACTCTTTTAATTACATGATGGACTCCTATGAAAAAACATTGGCGCATGTGTAAACGAGGTGCTCTACCTAACTGAGCTATAGCCCTTGTGCTTTTGATACAGATTTGATCATATTCGATAAATAAATTCTTGTCAAGATAAATATTAAATTACATGATCCAATCTCTTTGATTTATATTGCGTTTGTATTATTTATAAATAATATAACATTTATAATCCATTGATCTGATCGAGAGCTACTTTTTTTATTTAGGATGATAAATGACCTACTTAACTCAGTGGTTAGAGTATTGCTTTCATACGGCAGGAGTCATTGGTTCAAATCCAATAGTAGGTAAGGTATTGGTAGAACTTAGTAGATACCATTGATTCCGGTATCTAATAAGTTTTTCTACTCACCATTTTTTTTTATTGTAATTTTCTATCTTTTTTCTATTTTTTGGCTGCACCAACTTGTTACGAGATCCTCTTGATAGGCTCTACGATAGCCTCGACTCGTGTCTTAGCTCGCCGGAGAGCTAGATTTGCTTCAATTGTTTGTCTCTTGCCTTCAGCCTTATTTAAGTTAGCTTCTGCTATTTTAAGAGTTTGTTGTGCTTCTTGTGGATTAATGTCACTAGCCCTTTCTGCATCAGGTACTAAAATAGTGATCTCATTATTGCCGATTCTAGCAAAACCACCCATCAGAGCCATCGTTAACCATCGGTCCTTAAGGCGTATTCTCAAAATACCTATATCTAAAGCTGTGGCAATAGGCACATGATTTTTTAATACCCCAATTTGTCCACTATTAGTAGATAAAATAATTTCTTTCACTTCTGAATCCCAAACAATTCGATTGGGGGTCAGTACACAAAGATGGAAAGTCATTTCTTGAATTTGTTCTCCATTTCTAAGTTAAGTTCGTAGCCTTCGCAGTAGCTTCATCGATATTACCCACCAAATAAAAGGCTTGTTCAGGAAGACTATCTAATTCTCCAGAAAGAATCAATTGAAATCCTCTAATTGTTTCTGCGAGACCAACATATTTCCCTGGGGAACCAGTAAATACTTCTGCTACGAAAAAAGGTTGTGATAAGAAACGTTCCATTTTTCGTGCTCTTGCTACGGTTAAGCGATCCTCTTCGGATACTTCGTCCAACCCAAGAATAGATATCATGTCCTGAAGTTCTTTGTAACGCTGTAACGTTTGTTTAACTCTTTGCGCAGTTTCATAATGTTCTTCACCGACGATCCGAGGTTGGAGCATGGTGGACGTTGAATCTAAAGGATCTACTGCTGGATAGATACCTTTGGCAGCTAATCCTCTTGATAGTACAGTAGTTGCATCCAAATGTGCAAATGTCGTGGCAGGAGCAGGATCGGTCAAATCGTCTGCAGGTACATAAACTGCTTGAATAGAAGTTATTGACCCTTCTTTGGTAGAAGTAATTCTTTCTTGTAAAGTACCCATTTCAGTACCCAGGGTCGGTTGATAACCCACAGCGGAAGGCATTCGGCCCAATAAGGCCGATACTTCGGATCCGGCTTGGACAAAACGGAAGATATTGTCGATAAATAGAAGGACGTCCTGCTCATTGACATCTCGGAAATATTCTGCCATAGTTAGGGCAGTTAAACCAACTCTCATACGAGCTCCGGGGGGTTCATTCATTTGACCATAGACTAAAGCGACTTTTGATTCCGCAATATTTTTTTCATTAATTACTCCGGATTCTTTCATTTCCATATAAAGATCATTTCCCTCACGAGTACGCTCACCTACTCCGCCAAATACAGATACACCTCCATGAGCTTTGGCAATGTTATTGATCAATTCCATAATGAGTACTGTTTTACCTACCCCAGCTCCACCGAAAAGTCCTATTTTTCCGCCACGGCGATAAGGAGCTAAAAGATCGACTACTTTAATTCCTGTTTCAAAAATGGATAATTGTGTATCTAACTGTATAAAGGCAGGCGCAGATCTATGAATAGGAGATGTTGTGCGAGTATCTACAGGACCCAAATTATCTATGGGTTCTCCAAGCACGTTGAAAATTCGACCTAGGGTTGCTCCGCCGACTGGAACACTTAGAGCAGCTCCTGTGTCAATCACTTCCATTCCTCTCTTTAGACCATCTGTAGCACTCATAGCTACAGCTCTAGCTCGATTATTTCCTAATAATCGCTGTACTTCACAAGTTACGCGAATTTGTTGGCCAACCGTATCTCGACCTTGAACTATCAGAGCGTTGTAAATATAAGGCATCTTCCCTGGTGGAAAAACTATATCGAGTACCGGACCGATTATTTGCGTAATACGCCCCAGATTTTTGTTTTCAAGTGCAGAAACCTCAGTATCAGAAGGGGGAGGATTTATTGTCATATTGAAAAATATCCTTTTTTTTTTTTGAAAAAAAAAAAAAAAAATTCAAATTAAGAAAAAAATGTTCGAGAACAACGCAAGTGGATTGGTTCATTATTTGAATATTTAATAACAAATGAAATGTATTAATTCATATTTAATAAAATATTTAATAATAAAAAAATATGGAATAATAAATGTAATTTAATAATCGATTTTCACCATCCAATCAATTCAATTGTTTTCAAATTTCAATGATTTAATTTTTAAGGTCAACCCAGTCATCCAGATTGTAGACAATACTATCTATATTATCTATGGAATTCCAACCTGAACTTTGTTTATGATTCTGTTTTTCTATCTCATTGGTCCTTATTTTTTATTTCCTCAGCATAGGATTTATACTGAGCATATTATTTCTTTTTACCGATTTTTCTTTTTATTGGGCAAATTCTGCCGATTTTGACATCTAGGATTTACATATACAACATATATCACTGTCAAGGTCAAGAGTATACTTTTTATTTATTATTTAGATTCGAAAATTATATTCCAAAATTCAAAAAAAAAATAAGAGATTCGAAAAAAAACGGTTGGGTTGCGCCATACATATGAAAGAGTATAGAATAATGATGTATTTGCCAAATCAAATATCATGGTCAAATTTAACAATGACCCATTCGGATTAATTGATAATATTAGTTGATGGATCATTTGTAAAAAGGTTTGATTAACTCTTAAGTTATGTCGAGTAGACCTTGTTGTTGCTATAATTCAATTCTTAATTCATGCGTTGTAGGGGGGGGGGATTTATGTCACCACAAACAGAAACTAAAGCAAAGGTTGGGTTCAAAGCTGGTGTTAAAGATTATAAATTGACTTATTATACTCCTGACTATCAAACCAAAGATACTGATATCTTGGCAGCATTCCGAGTAACTCCTCAACCTGGAGTTCCGCCTGAAGAAGCAGGTGCAGCGGTAGCTGCAGAATCTTCCACTGGTACATGGACAACTGTGTGGACCGATGGACTTACCAGCCTTGATCGTTATAAAGGACGCTGCTACGAGATCGAGCCTGTTCCTGGAGAAGATAATCAATTTATTGCTTATGTAGCTTATCCCTTAGACCTTTTTGAAGAAGGTTCTGTTACTAACATGTTTACCTCCATTGTAGGTAATGTATTTGGGTTCAAGGCCTTGCGCGCTCTACGTCTGGAAGATTTGCGAATCCCTAATGCTTATGTTAAAACTTTCCAAGGTCCTCCTCACGGAATCCAAGTTGAGAGAGATAAATTGAACAAGTATGGACGTCCCCTATTGGGATGTACTATAAAACCCAAATTGGGTTTATCAGCTAAGAATTATGGTAGAGCAGTTTATGAATGTCTCCGCGGGGGACTTGATTTTACCAAAGATGATGAAAATGTGAACTCCCAACCATTTATGCGTTGGAGAGACCGTTTCTTATTTTGTGCCGAAGCAATTTATAAATCACAGGCCGAAACAGGGGAAATCAAAGGACATTATTTGAATGCTACTGCGGGTACATGTGAAGAAATGCTAAAAAGAGCTGTATTTGCTAGAGAATTGGGCGTTCCTATCGTAATGCATGACTACTTAACAGGTGGATTCACTGCAAATACTACCCTGTCTCACTATTGCCGCGATAATGGTCTACTTCTTCATATCCACCGTGCAATGCATGCAGTTATCGATAGACAAAAAAATCATGGTATGCACTTTCGTGTATTAGCTAAAGCCTTACGTTTGTCTGGTGGAGATCATATTCACGCTGGTACTGTAGTAGGTAAACTTGAAGGAGAAAGGGAGATTACTTTAGGTTTTGTTGATTTACTACGTGATGATTATATTGAAAAAGATCGAAGTCGCGGTATTTATTTCACTCAGGATTGGGTTTCTTTACCAGGTGTTATCCCTGTTGCTTCAGGGGGTATTCACGTTTGGCATATGCCTGCTCTGACCGAGATATTTGGAGATGATTCTGTACTCCAATTCGGTGGAGGAACTTTAGGACACCCTTGGGGAAATGCACCTGGTGCCGTAGCGAATCGAGTAGCTCTGGAAGCATGTGTACAAGCTCGGAATGAGGGACGTGATCTTGCTCGCGAGGGTAATGCAATTATCCGTCAAGCTTGCAAATGGAGTCCTGAATTAGCTGCTGCTTGTGAAGTCTGGAAGGAAATCAAATTTGAATTCCCAGCAATGGATACTTTGTAATCCAGTAATAATAATTCGTTCTATTAATTTCCATTAAACTCGGCCCAATCTTTTACTAAAAGGATTGAGCCGAATACTGTACAGAATACTTGTTGTATCTATAAATGAATCCTATGGATCTTTCGGATTGATAGATTTTTTTCTAGTTCATTATTCTTTTTTGATTTGGAATATAATGAATTAAAATAGAAGTATTTTCTATTAATATTGACAACAGTGTATCAAACCAATATAATCCGATCGTGAATAAATGGATCGATTGACTCATGTCAGATAGGTTTTTTACTTCATCAAATGGTGGATTCGTTGTATTTTTTTTTTCTTTCATTGTAATTTAATGTCATTCATTGTAATTTAATGTAATATGTAACATAATATGTAACATTTGATTCTATTATTTATAGAATTGCATCTTTTTTTATTGCGATTGGATATAGACATTCTTGTTTGTAATTGGATTAGGGTTGCTAACTCAATGGTAGAGTACTCGGCTTTTAAGTGCGACTCCATTTTTTACACATTTCTATGAACTAATTGGTTCATCCCTACCATCGGTAGGGT
>CAWUDS030003464.1:17500-20000 GCA_963859935.3 Lathyrus sativus
TGTGAATATGTCCTCTCCCGAAAAAAAGAAGTCCTTTCATTATTATTCATTGTTAATAAAGCTAATAAATGAATTTTCTTTTTTAATTTTTTTTTTTCTTCTTTGCCCCATAAAGATATTGAATAGAATGAACTATTTTTCTTTCCATTGAAATTTTGAAAATGAACGTTTAAATATCCTTCAAAAACAAGTAAATAAATTCGAAACATATAAAATGCTGTTAATCCTGCGGTGGAACAAGCTATTATTGCGAAAATTGGTGAATACAACCAACTATCATTAAGAATCTCATCCTTGGACCAAAAACAAGCAAAAGGTGGGATACCACAAAGAGAAAGTGTACCTATTAAAAAAGCCATTTTTGTAATTGGCGCATGTTTTGTTAAACCGCCCATAAGAACCATATTTTGACTTTTATCTGGAGAATATCCAACAATAGCTTCCATTGAATGAATAATGGATCCAGATCCTAAAAACAACAATGCTTTTGAATAAGCATGAGTAATCAAATGAAATAAAGCGGCTCGATAAGAGCCCATACCTAAAGCTAACATCATATAACCCAATTGAGACATTGTAGAATAGGCTAAATTTTTCTTAATATCTTTTTGAGCAATAGCGAAAGTAGCTCCTAATACTACTGTTATTATACCTATCAAAGCTATTCCAGTCATTATGGAGGGTATAACTATGAAAAGAGGAAGAAGTCGAGCTACAAGAAAAATTCCCGCTGCTACCATAGTCGCAGCATGTATAAGAGCAGAAATAGGAGTAGGACCTTCCATAGCATCTGGTAACCATACATGAAGAGGGAATTGGGCAGATTTTGCAACGGATCCGCAAAATAACAAGAGGGCACACAAAGTAACAAAAATAATATTTACCTCATTCTTATAAATTAAGTTATTGAATATTAGAAATAAATCCCTAAATTCCAAACTACCGGTTATCCAATAAAAACCTAAAATTCCTAATAAGAAACCAAAGTCCCCTACACGATTCGTTACAAACGCTTTTTGACAAGCATTTGCCGCAATAGGACGTGTGAACCAAAAACCTATTAATAGATAAGAACACATTCCAACCAATTCCCAAAAAATATAAACTTGTATCAAATTGGAACTAGTAACTAATCCTAACATTGAAGTATTAAAAAAACTCATATAAGTAAAAAATCTCAAATAGCCTTGATCATGAGACATGTAACTATCACTATAAATTAGAACCAGAATACCAACAGTAGTTATTAATATTGACATAATAGAACTAAGTGAATCGATCAAGTAGCCAAACTCTAAAGAAAGATCATTATTTATAGTCCAAGACCATACATATTGATAGATAGAACGATTCTCGATTTGATGAATCGATAAATCGATCGAAAAAATCATAACTATGGTTAACAATAAAATACTAGGAAAAGCCCACATACGGCGAATATTTTTTGTTCCCGTGGGAAAAAGTAGAAGTCCTACCCCTATTAAAATAGGAATTGGAAGAGGGATGAAAGGTATGATCCATGAAGATTGATGTGTATATTCCATACAAAAAAAAGAATAAAAAATATTTAGATTCTTTATGAATTTTGTTTCTTATTCGTTTGTTTTATCTCTTTTGTTTGTAAAGGGGTTCGGTTAATAAAAAAGTGGATATAGAAATAGAATTGGATATTCTTAATTGTTCTGAATCTTTGCACAATACAATGGTTGGTCCCAATATTGGAAAGTACAAAGTGAAAACCGGCCAATAAGAAAATTCCTAGTGAAAAAAAAGAGTATTTAAAGTAATATATTCATGAATCATCAATATTATCTATGAAAAATTTGGAAAAGGTTTATAATATTCAATGTTTTTACTTTACCTTTTGATCGAAAAAAAAGAAAGAGGGAATTCCGATAGATAAGACATACGGCTAATTGCAGAATAATTCGTGTTCATTTACAGAACAAATGTCTTTCACATCAAACTATAGCAACGAAAAAACTATACTACTTGTATGCCAGTTCCCAAAAAACGCACTTCTATATCAAAAAAAAAAATTCGTAAGAATTTTTGGAAAAAAAAAGGATATACGGCAGCATTGAAAGCCTTTTCATTAGCTGAATCTATTTTTACAGATAACTCAAAAAGTTTTCAAATAAAAATGTTGGACTGGAATACTATGAATTAGCTCTATTCAAAGAGTATTGTTTAATAGTAATTTTATACTAATTAATACTATTATGGAAGAGTAAACATCTATTTAGAATATATTAAATATTATTCTAGAATATATTCTATATTCTAATCATAATAGATATCTTTTCAACATAGGTCATCGAAAGGATCTCAAAGACCCACCAAAGCACGAAAGCCGGGATTTTTCACAAAATAGATTCCTATTCAAAGAGAGCATAACCGCATGGATAAGCTCACACTAACCCGTCAATTTAAGATCCAATTCGGTATTTTCTTTGGGAAATATTGGGAAGGAATTGGAATGTAATAATATGGATTCATA
>CAWUDS030003464.1:25000-34504 GCA_963859935.3 Lathyrus sativus
CGATATATAAAAAATGATCACTTCGAGCGGGTTGTAAGAGATGAAAATTCACAATTTTTTTTTCAAACATGTCAAAGTGATGGAAAAAAACGAATATCTTTCACGTATCCACCTCATTTATCTACTTTTCTGAACATCATGGAAAAAAAAATGGATCTCTTCAGAACAGAGAAAACCTCCAATAATGAGAATGAATTGTATAATTCTTGGATCTCCCGTAATAAAGAAAAAAAAAATCAACTAAGCAAGGAATTATTTCAAAGGGCAAAAATTCTAGATAAGAAAGTTAAGAAAGGTAAGAAATTTAATCTTGTGGATGTATTAGAAACTCGAGTTCGATTATCGGATGATAGGGGTCGAAAAAAATACTTACCTAAAATATATGATCCTTTCTTGAATGGACCCGCTCGTGGAGAAATCCAAAAAAGCGTTTCTAAAAAGAAAACTTTTGACTCAAACTCCATATTGATAAATAGGATTCATGGTCTCCTTCTTTGTATGAATACCAATTCTCCAGAATTGGAACAGAAAATAGATAAATTGGATAGAAAATTAGTATTCACTGAAATGGGTTTTTATTTTAAAATAATGAGTAAATTTTCGGAAAAATCAGTATCCAATTTTCATTTTGACGGACTTTCTTCAGTTCCAGAACATGAACAAGTAAAAATCTATTCCAAAGAAAAAAAAATAAAAAGAAACTTCTTATTTGATGCAATTCGGACTAATCCTTTCAATCATAAAACAATTTTTAATAGAAAACTATGTAGTGAAATCAAGGAAATAAGTAAAGAAGTTCCTCGATGGAACTACGAATTACTGGACGAGACGGAGTACATGCTGGAACCGGGCTATAAACAAGAACATCATATTCGTTCCCCAAACGCTGAATATGTAGTTATTTTTAATATGGAATCAAGCTCATTGGGTCCTCGTATTCAAAATAATTCTTTTGCGCATCAATATAAGGAGGCAGAGGACCGCCGTAACGAATTCTCTGTAGCTTGTTATGTACCCGGCGCAGATTTTAACAGAGATCTTATTCGAGGATCTTGGCGCCCTCAAAGGCGTAAAACAGTTATTTCGAGACTCTTTCAAGCAAATGGGAATGTCCATTCCCCCCTTTTTTTGGATATGATCAACAAAAGCAATTCCTTTTTGTTTGATGTTTTGGAGGACATGTGGGACTATTTGACCCTATATTTCAGGAAACCCGATCCTGATAATGTATCATTTTTGAGGTTAAAAAAGGCAAAAAAAGAGAACGAGCAAAGAATGAGAATGGAACAGGACGCCGAAGACGAGGCTGTTGAGACACTTCGAAGAGTCGAAGAAGCCTGGGAGAGCATTCTATATGGTCTAGTAATCAGAAATTTCGTATTGTTATTTATGTCCAGGTTTCGAAAATATATTCTATTACCGTCGTTGATAATAACGAAAAATATCATTCGTATATTATTATTTCAAGATCCAGAATGGTCAGAAGATTTTGGGGATTGGCAAAAAGAAACCCATATTAACTGCACCTATCGGGGCACTCCAGTATATAACAACGCATTGCCATACAACTGGCTCGACGCCGGTCTTCAGATAAGGGTCTTATTCCCTTTTGTTCTGAAAGCTTGGCACGAGAAACCTAAGGTACTATCTACTGAAAAAAAACAATACAGTGAAAAAATATCCGCTGGAGATGAAAAAAGAATCTCTGCAACCCACTTATGGTTTTTAACAGCTTTTGGAACAGTACTCGAATCGTACCCTCAGGTGCATGTACCAAACCCATTTGCATTTTTGGGTCCCATTTTAAAACAAATAACAAAAAAATTGAAAAAAGATTTGAAAAAATGTTTGAAAAAATGGGAGAATGAAGCAAAAGAAGAGTCTCGAATCCTGTTAAAAGAATTCAACGAAATAGAAATTGAAAAAAATTCACCAATCAGTACGAGTAATGCAACTATTAGTCCATCCACATCCACATCCACAGAAAGAAGGATAAAAATCACAGAAAGAAGGATAAATCGTTTAAATGCGAAAAGAAATCAAATCTTAAAAGAAATGGAAAAATTGAGAAAAGAAAGGGTTATAACTAATCCTACAACATTAGAATTACTCAAAAATAGTTGGAAAATATTCAAAAGAAGAAACGTTCGATTAATCCGTAAATCCTATTGTTTTTTCCAAATTTTCATGGAAAGGCTATACACGCATATCGATAACATGGATATCTTTAATATTAACTATATTATAGGATTGACTATTCAATATGTAGAACATTTCCTTACTTCGAGCATTGTACAACGTTCTCTTAATTTTATTAATAATTCTATTAAATTAACTCGTGATTTATTGGAATCAACAAAGAAATTTGTAAAAAAATTCATTTACACGAAAAAAAAAAATGAAGAATATATTGATAGAATAAATCAAAGTATAATTCCATTTATGTCGGTTGTAGACAAACAAAAACGTCGGAATAGGACGGATATGTATTCACAGAATTCTTGTGATGTATCTTCTTTGTCACAAGCCTATGTATTGTTTCAATTATCACAAATGCAAGTTTGTAATGGATATAAATATAGGTTAAGATCTATTTTTGAATCACCTGGAAAATCTTTTTTTCTTCCGAATGAAATAAAGGATTATTTTTTAAAAATACAAGGAGAAAGATTCAATTCCAAATTAAGCCATAAGAACCGTCCCGATTCTATAATGAATCAATGGACAAATTGGTTAAAGATTCATTATCAATATGCTTTACCTGAGAGCACATGGTCGAGATTAGCACCACAAAAGTGGAGGAATACAATCCATGAACATCGCGTGGCTCAAAATAAAGATTTACTTGACTATGATTCATCGGAAAAAACTCAATTAATTGTTTCCAAAAAACGAAAAGTAGACTTATTAGAAGAAGTAGACTTATTAGAACAAGTAGACTTATTAAAAAATAAAAAAAAAATAAAAAAACAATATGGATATGATCTTTTTGCCTATCAATATCTAAATTATGTAGATAAGAATCAACCTTCTATTTATAGATATACATCACCTAGTTATAACACACCTAAAAATATAAAAGAAGTATTTGATCTAATGGGCGATAGCTTTATCCAAAATTATATAGCGGAAGATGATGAAAATAAGCCGGATAGAAAGTATTTTCGTTGGAGAGAAAGAAGGATGGGAATGAATGAAAAAAGAAGGAGAAGGACCAAAATAAGAAGGATAGCAATGAATGGAAAAAGAAAAAAGAATTCCATAACGAATGACAAATTATTGACTCCGAGTTTTGGTTTTTTGTCAAAATCAAAAATAGATGCATATAAGAAGAATCCGTGGATCTTACCACTAAATTTCTTGTTTATGCCGTTTTATAGTCAGAAGAACATTACTGATCAACTGGAATTACAGTTAGAAAAGAACGAATACGCGATTCACAGCAATCTAAAATCATATCTCGAAAGGTATTATAAGCCCAAGCATCGTTATAATGCAAATAGCCCTAAATACAGGAAGGATATGGCTGCAGAACAGAATTTCTTAATAGATAGATATGTGGGTTATTATTTACGCTGTGCGGAGTTTACGTACTACGGCGACAGCTACGCGAACATTGTCGGCGTACTAAATCTCCTGAAGCAAACGAAACAACCAAAACAAATTTTGTTGTCTACTATAAGGAGGGGAGAACTAGATCTGGAAACTTTTGTGCGTATAGTCAGTGATGATCCTTGTTTTTTTTACAGCAGGGATATTGAGGAAGTGCAGGACAACCTAGTTTTTTGTTTAGAACCCATTCGTTGTTCTTACAAAAAAAACTACGAACAATCATTTCTATATCAAACCATAAGCGTATCATTGAAGCACAAACGCCAAATTATAAATAAAGATAAAAATCATTATGATTTACTTGTTCCTGAAAATATTTTCTCCCCTAGACGCCGTAGAGAATTGCGAATTCTAACTTGTTTGAACCATAGGAAGAATCGGAAGACGATGGATAGAAACACAATAACTGATAAAGAAAAAACGAATTCTCTGAAGTTTTGACTAAAAAGAAAGATCTTGATAGCGATACAAAAAAACTAAGGAATTTAAAATTCTTTCTTTGGCCAAATTATCGATTCGAAGATTTAGCTTGTATGAACCGCTATTGGTTTGATACACATAATGGAAGCCGTTTCAGTATATTGAGAATACGTATGTATCCTCGCCTCGATTGAAAATCTAGATTTTTGTTCTATTTATCCTAATATTTCTCGTAACATATCTATCTGATATGTGAACAATATTTATAGATAAATAAAATAAACGTCCACACACATTGTGGGAGTCATACGAATTCAATTTCTCAATGATGTCTCCATAAATCCATCGAAAAATGAATAAAATCTATTGTCTTATTTTGTCTTTAAAATACAAGACAATAGATTTTATTCATTTTATGAATCCATAAATATAGTATTTATTATCTATTTGAATTACATTCCTTATAATGAATTAATTTGAAAAAAAAAAAGAAATTCAGAATTGTTAAATAAATGAAGAGAAAATTTTTTATAAAAAATTAAAATAAGTGTAATTACTATTACTGATCAATAAAAATATCTACCAAAAAGGAGGGGGGGGAAGCTTTCATTTTATGATCAAAAATCCAGTTATACCTGTTATTTCAAAAAAAAAAAAAGAAGAAGAAAACCCGGATCGGTTGAATTTCAAGTATTCATCTTAACTAATAAGATACGAAGACTTACTTCACATTTTGAATTACATCCAAAGGACTATTTATCTCAAAGAGGTTTACGTATAATTCTGGGAAAACGACAACGACTATTGTCGTATTTGTCAAAGAAAAACAAAATACGTTATCAAAATTTAATAAATCGGTTGGGTATTCGGGATTCATTCACAAATTAGCTAATTTCAAGAATCATTTTCAATTATTCGATTTATTAGATACTGAATTTTGATTAACTTTTTTTTGAACGATTCATGGAAGAATGAATCGAGGAAAAACCTATGAATGTCCCAGCTACAAGAAAAGACCTCATGATAGTAAATATGGGGCCTCAACACCCATCGATGCATGGTGTTCTGCGACTTATTGTTACTCTGGATGGTGAAGATGTTATTGATTGTGAGCCAATATTGGGTTATTTACACAGAGGTATGGAAAAAATAGCGGAAAACCGAACAATTATACAATATCTGCCTTATGTAACACGTTGGGATTATTTAGCTACTATGTTCACAGAAGCAATAACTGTAAATGGACCGGAACAATTGGGAAATATTCAAGTACCTAAAAGAGCCAGCTATATAAGAGTAATTATGTTGGAGTTAAGTCGTATAGCTTCTCATCTACTATGGCTGGGACCTTTTATGGCAGATATTGGTGCACAAACCCCTTTTTTCTATATTTTTAGAGAAAGAGAATTAATATATGATCTATTCGAAGCTGCCACAGGTATGAGAATGATGCATAATTTTTTTCGTATTGGGGGAGTAGCGGCTGATCTACCTTATGGTTGGATCGATAAATGTTTGGATTTCTGCAATTATTTTTTAACAAGGGTTATTGAATATCAAAAACTTATTACGCGAAATCCAATTTTTTTAGAACGGGTTGAAGGAGTGGGTGTTGTTGGTAGAGAGGAAGTTATAAATTGGGGGTTATCAGGACCGATGCTTCGGGCTTCCGGAATACAATGGGATCTACGTGAAGTTGATAATTATGAGTGTTACGAGGAATTGGATTGGGAAGTTCAATGGCAAAAAGAAGGAGATTCATTAGCTCGTTATTTAGTTCGAATTGGTGAAATGGTGAATCCATAAAAATAATTCAACAGGCTTTGGAAGGAATTCCAGGGGGCCTTATGAAAATTTTGAAATTCGCTGCTTTGATAGAGAAAAGGAGCCAGAATGGAATGATTTTGAATATCGATTCATTGGTAAAAAACCGTCTCCTACTTTTGAATTGCCGAAACAAGAACTTTATGTGAGAATTGAGGCCCCAAGGGAGAATTAGGAATTTTTCTAATAGGAGATCAGAATGGTTTTCCTTGGAGATGGAAAATTCGTCCACCCGGTTTTATCAATTTGCAAATTCTTCCTCAATTAGTTAAAAGAATGAAATTGGCTGATATTATGACAATACTAGGTAGCATAGATATCATTATGGGAGAAGTTGATCGTTGAAATGATAATTGATACAACGGAAGTCCAAGATATAAACTCCTTTTCCGGATTGGAATCTTCAAAGAGGTCTATGGAATTCTATGGATACTTTTACCAATTTTGATTCTTGTCTTGGGAATTACAATAAGTGTACTAGCAATTGTATGGTTAGAAAGAGAAATATCTGCAGGGTACAACAGCGTATTGGACCTGAATATGCTGGTCCTTTTGAATGCTTCAAGCTCTAGCAGACGGAACAAAACTACTATTCAAAGAGAATCTTATTCCATCTAGGGGAGATATTCATTTATTCAGTATTGGACCATCCATATCAGTCATATCCATTCTAATAAGTTATTCAGTAATTCCGTTTGGCTATAATTTTGTTTTATCTGATTTCAATATGGGTGTTTTTTTATGGATTGCTATTTCGAGTATTGCTCCCATTGGACTTCTTATGTCAGGATATGGCTCAAATAATAAATATTCCTTTTTGGGTGGTCTACGAGCTGCTGCTCAATCGATTAGTTATGAAATACCATTAACTCTATGTGTCTTATCAATATCTCTACGTGCGATTCGTTGAAACCGAAAAAGCTATTCGATGCTATTCTATTGCTATACTCCTCTCTTTATAGTACTATATTTCTATATAGTACTATAATTTCTGTATAGTACTATATAGCGAATAAATTGAATAGAAACCTTCATTATCTTTATTTTCTTTTCAAAATTCTGATTGAAGAACTAATTAGATAGTTATATGAGTGAAATAAAACAGCTTATATTGAATCTAATTTCAGAATACTAGATTCCTGCTAGTTAATAGATAGTATGATGATTTTATAAGGGCAGTCAAAATATTGAGTCTCATTTTCTATGTATAAGAATGAAATAAAATTATAACAGAAGAGGACATTTAACCCAAGATTGGATAATTTGTCATCCTGTTTGAAGCGGTCTCAAAAGACCAACCTTATTGAGTTTTAGTTACCATTTTTATGAATTATCATAGATATATAAAAATAAATAAGGGGGGTTAATAAAAAAGACTGGATGGTTAGAAACACCAAGATACACAAAGGATTAGTAACACAGATTTTGTAAATTATCCAAAAGAAAATTTACGCAGAATATAAAAAGAATACTAATTGGGGGCTTTAAGTTGGTAGAAAAAAGAAAGCAGTACTCCCCACAACTCCGATCCAGAGTATGCTTCCATTCAATCACTAAATAAATTACTATCAGGAACGAAAAATCCTTTCCAATTTTTGGAGGTCCCTTTTTCATTTCATAGCACAAAAAGAAGAATAGGAACGAAAAAAAAATAAGAAATCAAAAACGAAAATAGATTTCTCTTTCGTTTTTGATTTCTTATATCCATATTCATGGAGATAAAATTCACATCATAATTAAGAAACGGATGTGTAATTATTTTTCGTCATTCAAAATCATGAGGGTTATTGAGAATTATAAAAGAGTATTTTATTGAAGAATTCAGTTATTACTCAACAAATTTGTATTTTCTTAGGGATGAGATCAATTCAGAAGTGCTTTAATTGGATCTTTTATGAAAATCGATTTCTCTTTCTTATTTCTAGAACAGACAGAATTGAATTGGTCTAATTCAGAACCGTTCGATAGATTTTAATCTTCTATATCTTAGGGATATATCAAGAGATAAATAATCGACCCGGTCCTTAGATTTACTTAAGGCTTTCCAGGAGCCGTATGAGGTGAAAATCTCATGTACGGTTCTGTAATAGAGATGGGAACAGGAATGTTATCACCGACTAGGATTATCTAACAGTTAAGTACAATTGATATAGTTGATGCGCAATCAAAATATGGTTTTGGGGTTGGAATTTGTGGCGTCAACCTATGGGTTTCATCGTTTTTATAATTTCTTCGCTAGCAGAATGTGAAAGATTACCTTTTGATTTACCAGAAGCAGAAGAAGAATTAGTAGCTGGTTATCAAACAGAATATTCAGGTATTCGATTTGGTTTATTTTACGTTGCTTCCTATTTAAACCTTTTCATTTCTTCATTATTTGTAACAGTTCTTTACTTGGGCGGTTCCAATATTTCTATTCCATACATATTTGTTTCTGAATTTTTTGAAATAAATAAAACATACGGAGTTTTTGAACTACAATTGATCTCTTTATTACATTAGCTAAAAGCTATTTTTTTCTTATTCGTTTCTATCATAACAAGATGGTCTTTGCCTAGGCTAAGAATGGATCAATTATTAAATCTTGGATGGAAATTTCTTTTACCGATTTCTCTCGGTAATCTATTATTAACAACTTCATCTCAATTGTTTTCGCTGTAAAAGATGTTCTATATTCATTACTTGTCTCAAATAAGAGAAAGAAATCAAAAAAAACTATACTATTCATAGATATTTACAATATGTTCCTTATGGTAACTGGGTTCATGAATTATGGTCAACAAACAGTACGAGCTGCAAGGTACATTGTCAAAGTTTCATGATTATCTTATCTCACGCAAATCGTTTACCTGTAACTATTCAATATCCTTATGAAAAATTAATCACATCAGAACGTTTCCGCGGTCGAATCCATTTTGAATTTGATAAATGCATTGCTTGTGAAGTATGTGTTCGTGTATGTCCTATAGATTTACCCGTTGTTGATTGGAAAATGGAAACGGATATTCGAAAGAAACGATTGCTAAATTACAGTATTGATTTCGGAATCTGTATTTTTTGTGGTAACTGTATTGAGTATTGTCCAACAAATTGTTTATCAATGACTGAAGAATATGAACTTTCAACTTATGATCGTCATGAATTGAATTATAATCAAATTGCTTTGGGCCGTTTACCATGTCAATAATTGATGATTATACAATTCGAACAATTCAAATCAAAAAAGACAATTTATTATAATTCAATAAAATACAACTTAAAAAAAAAACACACACAAATATTCTATATATTTCTATAGATAGAATAGATATAAATAGAATAATCTAAATCAAATATTTTAAATGTATAAAAAATGAATAATATAGTAAATATCATATTAGTAGAAATATTCTATAATTATTAGAGAACTATATTCTTCAATAGAATATATTAATATATTCTCGAAATTGAAAATATTTTGGAATTTCAATAAGATTTTCAATGGTTATATATGTTCTATCTACCTTTATACTTGATTTTCATATCGTTTCAAACTACTCTTTTGTATAAAGAGTGGAATGACATTGATTATATAACCATAACTATATCAATTTAAACTACTTAGGTTTTTCAATGCAAAGAAAAATTGAAATATATAAATTTTTTTCC
>CAWUDS030003465.1:0-72321 GCA_963859935.3 Lathyrus sativus
CCGTATTTATATACTGTACAATCCATTCTTTTTATTATTTTATTATTATTTTGTGCATTGAAATTTGAATCACTCTAAAAATAATGCTTTAAGCTACGGTGTAACACAGTTACGATGTTATAATTTGGTGTAAGCCTAACATTTCTCATTACGGGGTATGTGTTAAACACCGGATTAAAAAATATCTTTTCTCTAAATATGATGTCCAATTAATAGGCATTTCTCCATGTATCCCACAAAATCTGACTCGATAAAATGAAAAATAAACAGATAAAACAATCATTAGTTGCACTTTGCATTAATTAAATCATAGGAGTAAGTCAAAAAAGTTGGGGCTTATGAAATTCAAATGGAAAAGAATTAGGGAATTTCTTTTCCCACCCTAAAGGTCTCTCAACCCGTTGTCGAAAAGTAAAAAATCTTTTTGTTTTTGGAGATACATCTCTGAACGCACCGTTTTCTTACAAAATAAGCACAAATGGGGTGAGCGTCTCTCACTTTGTTAAAATTAAATTCGGAGATGTATCTCTGAATGTGTTTTAGGATTTGTTAGCAGATGCATCTTCGGATTAACCCTTATTTTTAAATTCAGGTGTTTTTTCAGAGATGCAACTCCTAACGTGTTTAATTATTATATAACGCACGCGACAAACCGTCCTCCCTCTTTTTCTCCTTACTTTTCTGAAACTTCTGAGATATCCCGATTGGAGCTCGTGAGCAACATTCTTCTAGAGGAGTTTCAAAAATCAACACTACCTCTACTTCAAGCTTTGTAATTGCAACTCACTCCACTTACTACATTCAACATTTTCACCCTCAAACATTTTTTTGAGTAAGTTTCTCATTTAACTTTTTTTTTTATAGTTTTGATTAATGAATTAGGTAAAATAGGTTGTTTTAAATGCATTAGGTAGTAGTCAGATTCGAAATAGGTAGCTGTTAGAGACACGCACTTTCATTTGGTTGCATTTTGGGTTGTTAGGGCAAAATTGATATAAGTTTATGCCATTGTTGAGAAACACGAGCTTATTCGGAGATGCATCTTTGAATTGTGTCTTTACTGCTTTTTGGAGATGCATATCCGAAAATGTTCTAACATGTCATGTTCTCATTTTTTCAAGAAAAATGGATGCAAACAACACTGGCAGATTGAGACTCAGTCATGAAACCCAGTACGCGTCCGTTCGATGTGAGAAGGCTAGACTTTAGAATGAGTAGGCCAGGGGTTAGGCAGGGAATCGCCCATAGGCCTCTTCACGGGGAAGGCATCAACTTCTAGGAGCCTCTTGTCATAGGAGTCCTCATCCCAATGGCACATCTCCCATGCTCACGAAGACCGGGAGGAAGCTACTACTGGACATGATGGTGTCCCTGCACATGCAGACGCTTATCCATGAGGGGCCCACTAACACCTCCTTAATGATATACTATAGAAATCATGTTGTTGGGAATGTTTGGACCAGAAAGGTATATTTGTTAATGGTTGTTATTAATATGATTTTAAAAAATTCCCTGCGACTGATATTGTTATTTTTTTTAACATGAGCGCAAATGTTTGAAGTTTGGTAATCACAAATTCTTTTTTTGCAACTTTATCAGTTTGAGGATGATTGGTTCCAAAGTTTCATCTGATACCTCGACCGCCCTATATTGCTCCAGGTACAAGACCATTGAGCGCAAATGTTTGAAGTTTGGTAATCACAAATTCTTTTTTTGCAACTTTATCAGTTTGAGGATGATTGGTTCCAAAGTTTCATCTGATACCTCGACCGCCCTATATTGCTCCAGGTACAAGACCATTAGCCATGACATGCAGAGGGATTTTTCTGAGATATAACATAAAGAAACACCATCTTTTCACTTCCCCATTGGCGAGATGACGATTACACTGGATGACATCGCTTGCCTTCTACACCTTTCCATCAGGGAAAAGTTACTTGATCATTTCAGGATAAAATAGGATGAAGCCCAGGAGATGATGGTCATTTATTTGGGAGCTGACCCGATGGATGCCCTAATGTAGTGTGAGAGCACCAAAGGTGCTCATGCCAAATTTTCATACTTGAAGAAGCTTTATGTAGAAAACTTGGAGTTGGACGATGATGCAGATGGCGATGATCTACAGGTTACCTACCACCAAGAGTGTGCTTTGAGGTGTTTCTTCTCATTCTTGGTTGGCACGCCCATGTTTGTGGACAAAAGTGCAACCTACGTCGATGTGGCATACCTTAAGTACTTCATCGACTTGTCGGCCATTCACGAGTGGAACTAGGGGTCTCCAGTTTGATATACATGTACTCCAAGATAAGTGAATGTTCTCTTTTGGACGACAATGACTTGCTTCTGCACCCTGCTGACGGTAATTTTCGTAGCCACTATTTATTTAAAAGCACTTTTTTTACACTTGTTACTAATATTTTTTCTTATTCAATTTTCAGGGATGAATCGTATCCCACTTTCACCCCATACACGAGTTTGATCGTGTGGTAGATTATACTAAGGTTTGGCCATGTGCTTGCATCTATTGTCCGCGTAGAGGAATGATGTTGTGCGGTTGTTCCGTGTGTATATTGACTGTATTCAACATGATTACATCGACTGGACACAATACACCACTTAACGGGACATTGTTGCCTTTGACCCCATTTCATTTTACTCTGAATGAATGACATGTGTGAGGAATATGATGTGTCGGCATCTGCCTGAGCAAAGCATGCATGAGTTTGGATATGTGTAGATCATTATGATATCGCCCTTTGAGTTTGCTCCTAACAACATCGTTCGCATACATCTTCATAACATACTAGCAGATTAGGAGAGTCATCTGGTATGAAAGGAGTATTGGAGTATGTCAGCCACAATTTAGTGGTATTATGTGGACGGTTACATGACTTGGTTCCATAGTGTGTCACATCCTGTCATGACGCCAGACACTCTTGGACTTCCACCTAGGTATGCTTATGAGGAGATCCTGGAGAATGAGCAGGTCAGGGATGACCATGTCGTTGATGTGTTGTCGATTTGTCAAAATATTATGCGGATTACGTATGAGGGTATAATGGCTAGGCAGTTTGAGAGAGGTGGAGATGATGCGATTGCCCTCATACGTGTCATTCTTACCGAGTCACATAATGCCTTGGGTTACCAACGATAGAAGACACATGGGTTAGGATTAGGTATATACAGTGGGTTATGTTTTTTGTTTGTTTGTATTTTGGGATGTTTTAGTTTTATTTTTCATACTTTGAGAACACTGTTTGTAATATTATGAATTTTTTAATTAATGCATTACCTTGTTCTATGATATTCGTGTTCGTTAATATTTTAATCAAATTATGGCACTGTTAGTAGGATTAAAATGACTTTTGACTCAAAACAATACAAACTTAAGACAATATTTCTGTCCAAGATGCATGCAGGTAAGGTTTCAGAGACGCCTATCCGATATAATATTGTTTAAATAGTTTAAAATGCACTTAATGGTGTTTTCGAAGATGCATCACCGAATACACCTCAAAAAGTTTTGTAGATACATCTCTAGACTAATTTTTGGTAAAATTGGAGTGAATTCTTGATTTACGACCATAAATACATCTTCGAAAACACTCAAAAGTAATTTAAAATTTTCAGAAGTGTGAGTCATACCTTAAAAGTGGAAAAAGAAATTACCAAGAATTAAAACTCTAAGTAGGCGTAACTCTGCAAGGTTGTGTAAATACTTTATAAAGATTTGTTCATGAATTTTTTTTCTTCAAATTAAATAATGTTATTCAAATTAAAACATATACAGATAAGCCAAGGAAATGTATTTGTAATGTACGAGCATTACCACATTCAAAGAATGCAAGCTTTCCTAATTGTTTAAAACATGTTTGATGATTAATCAAAGTTGGTCCAAATCACAATTACCCTACAGAGGTTAATGTTGCCTCGTAGAAGTTGAAACATGATTAAGGCAAC
The DNA here is from genome assembly GCA_963859935.3 of Lathyrus sativus. NCBI lineage: Eukaryota > Viridiplantae > Streptophyta > Magnoliopsida > Fabales > Fabaceae > Lathyrus > Lathyrus sativus. The sequence goes on from CAWUDS030003465.1 coordinate 3,961, forward strand.
ATTAACATTAACCATTACATTAGTTTTCATAATTCAAAAAGGTGTGAAACAACTAATATGCATAAAATTGTCATTAAAAGTTAGTACCCATGTTGTTATGGTTGGAAACAACTTCATGGATCACTGTAAAACTTACTAAACAATTTAAATGTTGAACACATTTACCCTCATAGTATGCATACTTCTGTTGCAGATAAAAATAATAAACATATAAGGATGGTGGTTATGGTTAGGCACATCTCATTAGCGTGCAGATTAACATACCTTAAGTTATTTTACATGTTAGCATTACCTATTAGTCTCTCCATGAATTGGTATGAAAGTTCTATTGTAAGAAGATGTGAATGAATTTTAGAAAACCATAGTGCATATGCATGATCCACTTTGAAGCATGTAGTATGAATAAGAGGTTCATGGTTTATCTTGAGCTGGTATTACAGTTGCATTGAAAAAAGTAAGTCAATGCAATCTATAAAACCATAATGCAATTCATGATTCACTTTAAGGCATGTAACAACTTCATGATTCACTTTTAATTGGCTTGATTGTACATTGATAAATTATGTGACAACTTTTTAAAAATCCATTAAGAATTTCCATGTTCCAAAGTAAGATTATGTAAGTTGATGATAAAATGTGATGGCTATTTCTAATAGCTATAATTTAGTGGTATGCAATCATTGTCATTAGTTGAGATAAAGAACCTAATTCCATGAATGTGAAACATAAAAATAGATGATAGTAACTTTGTTGTGACACAATGTAAACAAAATATATATTCATAGACTTTCAAAATAGATATTCATCGCCAATTATACATGTAGCAATTGCATCATTGCCAAGAGTACTTGTATGTAACAATTACATATATAAATAGATGAAATGCCAAGAAAACAATAACAAAAATTATATAGTAGGAGTAAGTTAAAAGAAACTCTGGATCAGTCGGTTTTCACATGCTTGACTTTGGTTGAGGAGTGATTTGGAGTTAGAAACTCAAATGTGAAGAGGTCTTCAAGCGGGACAGCATTAGCAATCTCTTAGCATAGGTATTGCTGGAGCTGGTTGTTTGGTTGTACAGAGACTTTTATGATTGGATTATGCATGCTATATACAATAACATAGTTAAACATAGTTGTTGTGCATATTAATCGTTAGACTGTTGTCGCACTTCAGAAAATTGTAACGACTTTCGCGATGGACGCGGAAAACACAGAATCGTCACCAAATTTTATTCATCCCAAAAAGGAATATGGAAATATCGATAAAACCTTAAGGGAAAGAACATGGTCATTGCAACCACATTATGGGTTCGAGAGTTGGTTATGCAAGGGGAACGTATTAGCACCCTCTCACGTCCGTTATACTCAACGAGAACCTCTCAATTCGATTTACGAGGAATGTTATCTAAGTCTGTTTGTTTTCTTCTAAAGGGAAAATGCTAAAAGGTAAGGTAAAAGCGTTTAGATTGCTAAGGAGAAATATGTGGTTTTTTATTTAGGGTGCTCGCCAAGGATTGGGACCCTTGTGCCTACGTATCTTCACTTGAAAGAAGTGAAGAATCAGAGCGTCCGTAATTTGTGGGATTACGGGTAAAAAATGGAAAAGATTGCTCGCTAGGATCTCGCGATCCTATGCCTACGTATTCTCAATAGGTATGAGAAATCAGAGCGTTCGTAGTTTAGACTAAGGTTGGTTAGTGTTTTTTATGGACGATGCTAACGCTCACGTTCTAGCAGTTAGGTGTATTGTAGCTCGCTCTTATGTGTTACGTGTATTACGGTAGAACGAAAATAACATATCCTTTATAGAAAAAAGTTTTGATCGCACGGAGGCGAGAAGTTGATTTAATGTGTTGATTGTTTATTTGGATGACAATTATTTAAATGCTTAAGAAAGACTCCTCAGGTACAAATAATCGGAGAGAGAGAATCAAAGACTCGACTCTCTCTTTTTCAACCTTAATTATGAAAGGGTTTTGATATAGTTTAAGTATTTTATGCGGATGACAATTACTCGAAAGTTTTAGAAAGACTCCTCGGGCACAAGTAATCGGGAGAATGAATCGAAGACTCTCTCTCTCTCTCATCTCTCTCTACTCTCCCCTCTCTCTCTAGACTCTCTCCTCTCTCTCTCTCTCTCTCATCTTCTCTCATCTCTCTCTCTCTCTCTCTCTCTCTCTCTCTCTCTCTCTCTCTCTCTCTCTCTCTCTTTCTCTCTCTCTCTCTCTCTCTTCTCTCTCCTCTCTCTCTCTCTCTCTCTCTCTCTCTCTCTCTCTCTCTCTCTCAGTGATTGAGAAAATAGTTTTAATTCGGTTTATTATGAAAATAGTATGATATGAATTGGAGTATGAGTTTTTTTTAGAGAAGATAATTATTCAATTCTGAAGAAGACTCCTCACACTTAAATAATCGAAGAGAGAACTCAGAGATAGCAGTTCAACTCTCCTTTCATATTTTATTGAAATAAAGTGTTTCATAGTTATTAAGTGTTTTAGTTTGATCGGAAAATACTCGATGTGAATCGAGATTTGAGTTTGCGCTTGCGGGACGGTTTAAGTGTCTTTTAAAAAGTCGATTGTTTGAGTGTGAAGAAGAGTGAATCGAAGGTTCGACTCTCTCTCTTTGTTTAAGTAATTATGAAAATGTTCAATGATTTAAATTGATCGAATTAGGAACCATTCGAAGTTAATAAATTTTAATTAGTTAAAAAAATTTTAATCGATTTGAACTAAAGTTTACAAAAAATCTAACATTAAAATTTCTAAAATCACATTAAAGAACCTAAAATTAATTTTAAAAAAAAATAATTATCATAGAAATTCAAAAGACCTACATAAGTGATATATAATAAGATAAAAAAAAAAACCTAATTAAATATTAATATCAAACATTGTAATAAAAAGGAATCTGGTAGACATCAAAGGTAAGACAAAGCCAATCGGTTCTACGTAAACACGTTAGCTATTGTTGCCGGTAGATATCACAAGCATTACATATTAATAAACTCACTCATTCAAAATTAAATAGATATCAAAACAAGGGACTTTCACAAATGTCATGCTAATTAAACTTCAATCACATATTAATAAACTCACTCATCCAGAATCAGATAGATATCAAAGCAAGGGACTTTCACAAATGTCATACTAATTAAACTTCAATTAAAAGATCACATTAAAACAGATGATGTTCCTATTCTAATTCATTTTATATTCAGCTTATGACCACACAAAGGTTTCTTTATTTAAATTGAAATAAATTCAAACTCACCCATGATAAACAAACATTTGAACTCAGATTTTATTTCACCCTAGTGTACCATTAAGTCACAGATAAACAAGCATCATTTTGCTGGAAAATTTGAATATATTACCTGGCAACTGTGTCGTCAGCATGTCTTACCATATAAATAATAGTGTTTCAGTAGATGATGTGAGCAATGGTCTTGGACTGTAACTTTTGCGGACGAACCAGTTCACTTCTAGTGTATCTTCAAAATCTCGAAGTGGCGCGGTATCACTAATCATCAATCGCATTCTTCAACTGAGACATAATTTCAGCAACATTGTCCTTGGATGTTGCTTGTTTCTTTCTTAACAGCATATTGAAGTTGAACTAGAGAAGAGAGGTGAAGCTTTCAGCGTGTATCTTCCATCAATAGATCCTGTAGTCTCCTCTTTAATCTTGGTAACTCCACAAACTCACGGTGAAGAGACTACACAAGAGCTGAACCGAAACCATGAACATGAGCAGAAAGAATATAGTGAGTATTATGCTCGTTGTTGTCCCTGGCGTGTAACCATGTTGCTGAGTCGGGCTCGAAGCTTGCTTCCTTGCTTGTCTATCATCGATGGCTGTCTTGGGTTGTTTAAGTCGTGTAGTTATGTGAGATTGTGGGAGGTATGGTTATGGAAGCACAATGAAGAGGAGTTGAAGTTTGTAGTGATTGGTTGAAGGTGGATCCAATTTTGAAGTTGAAGAAACACAAGTTTGGTGGTTCGAAAGATTGCCGACACGGTGAAGGTCGGCTCGTGCGGTTTTTGTTGTTGTGAGGCAGAGGTTTGTTGTTGCATTTGAAATAAACTCGCAGCCAAGTTGATGAGTAGCAATATCAAGACAAAATTTTTGTCGCAGCATCGAAGATGAATTCATTATCTTGAACACAATGCATTTTCTCCCTTGATTTGATAGTAGGAATAACAACATGAGCCACTCTTGTCCCATGTGTGTTCAAGGATGTTCTGACTAGCTGGACATGTTTCTTAGTCAATATATGAGCCACCTGCAACCTTTGCTCTTCCCCACAAACAGCATATTATTCACGCGAAGAAAACTTCTTCGCTTTTGTTTTCTTATTTCCAATCAAAAACTGAGAATTGTGGTTTTAACTTCAAAAAATACCCTCTTCAACAGTGAGAAGTGATACATCAAGAGTACCACCGCCTAAATCGAAGGTCAACACATGCTTCTCATTAATATGGTAGCCTTTTTGTCTAGCCCATATGTAATGGCGGCAGCAGTGGGCTCATTGGTAACATTAAGACCATAAATAACAACGGCATCTTAGTGGCTTGACGGAAAAGGAGAACAATATGGTAGTGTTGCTGAGCTTCTGTGGAGAAAAGCTATAGTATGTTGCGTTGTTTCGTAGTGGCTAGTGATGTCGTTGGCATTTGTTGTTGCTAAGGACGACGGTTGCCTGTTGTTTTCGAGACGAAACTGCATAATCAAACTCTAAACTGTGCTACGATTTTATCGAGTGGTGAAACGACTTCAACGCCGGATTATAGTTGTTGTGAGATAGTTGGTAGAAGGCTGCAAGGTTTTGGAGATTGTGTTTTTATGGTGATGTTGAAGTTAGTTATGGTGTTTGAGGTTATGGTGGTTGCTATTTTTCATTTTTTAACAGAGGAAATTATGTCACATAGCTGAGCCTGAAACAACTCAACAATCTCTTTCTCTCTAGCGCTGATGAAGTGGCCTGGAATTTTCCTGAAGAAACCGATTCCAACCGCAATTCCTGTTGTTTTGTCTCGGGAAATAGGGGTGTGAATGGATTATAAACCAAACCAAATTACCAAATCACATATATGGTTTGGTTTGGATCTTAAAATCATTTATATAAAACTGATTTATTTTTTTAAAACCGGTTTACAAGTGGATTGGTTCGGTTTCAAACCGGTTTTAAAAAAAAAAACAGTTTTTTTAAAAACTATTAAACCAATTTCTCTCAAAATCAGTTTTTTATTTTCTTTAAAGAAATCAGTTTTAAAACCAATTTTTTTAAAAAAATCAATTTTATTACAAACTATCAAATAATTGATAAACCACCTGAAACTTTATTCTACTTTAAACTTATTGCAAACTATCAAATAATTGATATAAATCAATTAATCAATTTTATTTCAATTTTACATTGAATTAAATCAACACTCCATATATCTTAAACTTTAAATTATTCAATGTAAAACTGAAATTAGACTAATTCTTTTTCATCGTAAATTAAATCAATTAATCGAGAAGTACGTTGAATTGATATAAATTAATTAATCGTGAAACTTATTCTACTTTAAATTTATTGCAAACTATCTACCTTAAACTTATTCTACTTTAAACCAATTCAATTTTACTGTAAACTATGAGTGTTGATCTTGATTTTCCCAAACTATTCTAATTTTGTTTTTGAAACTTATTGAAAAATAGTTACCGAATCTCAATCCGGTTTGAAACAAATGGTTACCGTTTTTTTTTAATTTGATAAATGAGCCACCAAATTTAAAATATAAATTTGAACTGTATTTTAAAATTTGAATTAATTTGGATAGGAATTTGGTTTATGGTTATTGGTTATTTTACACACACACACACACACACACATATATATATATATATATATATATATATATATATATATATATATATATATATATATATATATATATATATATATATATATATATAATATATATATATATATATATATATATATATATATATATATATATATATATATATATATATATATATATATATATATATAAGTTTTATTTATTACATATAAATTACCTTAATTGTCATTTATGACCATGAATTAAAAAAAAGACAAAGAGGTTGAAAAATGGATTAACCATGGTTTTAAAAAGTGGACACCGGTTTTTAATGGTTTTAGTAAAATGAATTTGGACTAGTTTTGAACCAAATAATATGGACTTTTGAAATCGGTGCACCATATTTTTAAATTTGGTTCTTGTGAACCGGTTTTTTTGCACACCCCTATCTAGAAATACGAGTTCCTTCTTGCTTCACAAACAAAAGATACAGCCAAAGAACCATACTTTAGTCCTCCGACTTTTACATGGGAACAAATTCTATGACGACCTATAGAATGGCATGAAAACTAATAAGTTGTTTTTTCATAAACACATGTACACATGAAACACTTTCCTTATGGAATTCTACATCCAACATTGTTGGCGACGACGAGATTTGTAACAGCCCAAATTTCATTAAATAATTAATTGTAGTAATTAATTTATTTAGTGGGATTTTATCAATGTTGGAAATTAATTTTTATTAATTGGGATTAATAGAGAATTAAGAAGGAATTGGAGAGGAAGGAAAATGAAGGAAATATATAAGAGAGAAAGAAAAGAAAAGAAAGATAGAAAACATTTTGGAAAGAAAGAGGAAAGAAGAAGAAAGGAGAGAAAGAGAAGAGAAGAAGAGGAAAAGTGGAAATCATCAAGAACCAACATCAAAGCTCCGATTAATCGAGGTAAGGGTGAGAAATGTTTCTATTTGATCATTGTATGATGTTATGTATGTTGGGTTGGGGTTTTGGTAGAGTTTTCATCACTTTCCAATTAGGGCAAAAGTTGGAATAATCGGTAGATTGATGATTTAATCGGTTGAAACTGAGCAATAATGTCGTAGAATAGTTGGGTAACATGTGTTGATGCTGTTTGTACTGATTTTGTTGTGTGAGAAGTTGGATGATGGTGGATGGTGGAGGTGGAACAGAATAGGGTTCTGTTCTGCGCAGGTTCGCTGGCTCTCGCCAGGCGAGCGAAGGCGAAGCTTCGCCAGGCGAAGCCTAGCGAATGTTGGCGAATAATTATATTTAAGTCCCAGTAGACTTCGCTGGTGGGCTCGCCAGGCGAAGTGGGATGGCGAAGGTTCGCCCAGCGAAGGTGCTGGCGAATGGTGGCGAATGAAGTCAGTAGCTACTGACTTGGGCTCGCTGGGAAGTCTCGCCAGGCGAAGCCTAGCGAGTGTTCGCTGAGAGAGTTCGCCAGGCGAAGGCCAGGCGAAGGTTCGCTGCGAGGGTTCGCCAGGCGAATGAAGGCGAATGTGGCAGTACATTTCCTTTGCTGTGTTATCCAAATGGTGATTGTTTGGTTGATTCGTATATGTTTATACTTCTATGTTATGAATGAGTATGTGAACTATTACGATAACATGTGCTGTGGGTAGCCTTCGGGCGTGAATCCTAGAGTTGTGGATGTTTGATTGTTGTGTACAATTATGTAATGAGTATGCATGAGAACATTTTGAATATGTGTGCATAACTTATAATTGTATGATTGGTATTGTAATGAGAATACCTTGATTTTTGTGATAATTAGAGACACATGGGAATACAATGAGAAATGTATGTGTATCGTCTAATGAATTGCGAGTGCATATATGTATGCGATTGTGGTGTGAATGCATGGGAACATATGTGATATGTGTGCATTGTCGTTGAATATGATGATGTGTGAAATGAATACATTGATAAATGTTTGATATATGTTGTATGTACAATCATTGTGTAATTCTTGAAGTGATGAATTATGTAAATGCATGAGATTAAGATGTCGGTCTTAAGTGCATTTGTTGTGGTTGATTGTACATGCATCATTTAGTCAAGAGGCAATGTCTGTTAGTTTCGTGGAAACTAGTGGCTTGTCCCAAACCTAGAAGTGTGGGTTTGAAGGCTTAGAGGACGGGCCTTTGTGGTTATCGGTCTAGAAGTGTGGACCCGGTTTAATGTAAAAACCGAAAAAAGATAACGGGTTATCGGTCTAGAAGTGTGGACCCGGTTTAATGTAAAAACCGAAAAAAGATAACGAGAGTCGGTACCGCATTGCATGAGTTGCATTGAGTTGTTGAGTCACATTGATATATGACATATGCATGAAGTGATGCTTATGTGTGGATGATGAGATTGTGGAAATTGTAAGTGTATACATAATGTGGGAATGCTTGTGGATATCCATGTTTGTATATATACATGTGTGGTAGTATATATGACTAAGAGAATGAAGTGTGGGGAGAAATGTGAATATGTGTTATATGATTACCTATATATATATAATCTTATGCTTTGATTATTATGGTTATATTTCTCACCCTTCTGCTGTTTTATAATGCTCTATGAGGCATTGCAGATTAGGATGCTGGAGTCCTTTTGTGAAGAATAGTCTTTATTCTTTTGAGTCTACTGCTCTGATATGTAACACCGGGTAGTTAGACTAGTGTAGTCATTCTTTTGTGATACATTGCGGTGTATCAGCTGATGTGGTTTTGTAATCTAACTGATATGATATATATTAAATTGGATAGCTTATGTGTACGTGAGTTAATATTTGGAACTGATTAAATGATTTTATCTTCCGCTTAAATTGAAAATGTTACATATTTTATGGAGCAAATTGTGAAAGTGTTTTATTGGTGAAATTGTGGCATTCTTCTTTTATACCTGATTATAAAACCTTTTTACTCTGATAACTTATATGTGCTTAATTGTTTTATATGCATTTATTTGGGGTATAGAAGGGGGTGTTACAATAGTGGTATCAGAGCAGGTCGGTCCGTCCGGCCAAGTTGTTAGAGCGTTTTCCCTATGTGTCATTGATATGCGTGTGTTGCATTATCAATATTGGTTGTTCTTACGTGGTTCTGTTGCTGGAATTAGTAAGATGGTTGCAGGAAGGAACGACGAAGCGATTGCGGAGGCATTGACGAGATTGGCGGGGGCAATTGGGCAGAATCCTCCGGCCAATGTGAATGTGAGGAATCATGCTGATGATGGATTCCGTGCTTTGGGGAAATTCCAAAAGAATAACCCTCCGGTCTTCAAGGGAACTCATGAACCGGACAAGGCACAAATTTGGTTGAAAGCCGTGGAAAAGATTTTTCGAGTTATGAATTGCTCGGATGCACAGAAGGTGCAGTTTGGGACTCATATGCTCGAAGAAGAAGCTGAAGATTGGTGGGGTAATACTCGCCAAAGATTTGAGGAAGATGATATTGTGATTACTTGGGATTTGTTTAGAGAAACCTTTCTGGAGAAGTATTTTCCAGAGGATGTGCGGGGGAAGAAAGAGATCGAATTTCTTGAGTTGAAGCAAGGTAATTCGACGGTTGCTGAGTATGCGGCGAAAATTTGAGGAGTTGATCAAATTTTGTCCTCACTATAATACTGGTAATGCTGAGAGGTCTAAGTGCCTCAAGTTTGTGAACGGTTTGAGACCTGAGATTAGACAAGCTATTGGATACCAGGAAATCAGGCGGTTTTCTGAGTTGGTTAACAAGAGCAGAATTTATGACGAAGATAGTAGGGCTAGGTCCAGCCACTACAAGAGTCTAAGTGACAAGAAAGGAAAGGGACAATTCAGAGGAAAACCTTACGTAACTCCTGCTGATAAGGGGAAACAAAAGGTTGGTTTTGGCAAGAAGCCAAGTGGGGGAGTTTCTACCCCGGTTAGGTGTTACACTTGTGGTGAAGCGGGGCATCATGCTCCGGAGTGCAAAAGTGTTGAACCGAGGTGTTTTAAGTGTGGCAAGCCAGGCCACAAGGCTCTAGAGTGTAGAAGCGGTGCGGGTGTTACTTGCTATAACTGTGGTGAGCGAGGGCACATCAGTACCAAGTGCGATAAGCCGAAGAAGAATCAAGGGAGCGGGAAAGTGTTCGCTCTATCTGGATCTGAGACTGCTAGTGACGATCGATTGATCCGAGGTACGTGCTTCATTCATGGTACACCTTTGATCGCTATAATTGATACCGGAGCTACGCATTCTTTTATTTCTTTGGATTGTGTTAGAAGGTTAAATCTTGAGTTGTCCGTGATTGGTGGCGGTATGGTTATTGATACTCCTGCTATGGGTTCGGTAACTACACCGTATGTTTGCTTGAATTGCCCGTTGAGTATTTTCGGTAGAGATTTTGGGATTGATTTAGTGTGTCTTCATTTGGACCAACTGGATGTCATTCTTGGAATGAATTGGTTAAAATTCAATCGTGTGTATATTAACTGTTTTGACAAAACGGTTATTTTTCCCGACTCGGATGTTGAAAGGGAATTGTTTATGACGAGGAAACAAGTGAAAGAATCGGTGCAAGATGGGGCTAAGGTATTTATGCTTATGGCAACTTTGAGGACTAGTGAGAGTGAAGGGATTGATGGTTTGCCCATTGTTAGAGATTTTCCGGAAGTATTCCCTGATGAGATAAAGGATTTACCGCCGGAGCGAGAAGTGGAGTTTTCGATAGATTTGATTCCTGGAACTAGTCCGATATCGATGGCTCCATATCGTATGTCGGCCTCAGAGTTAAAAGAGTTGAAGAGTCAACTTGAGGATTTGCTTGAAAAGAGGTTTATTCGTCCGAGCGTGTCACCGTGGGGTGCACCGGTCTTGTTGGTTAAGAAGAAAGGGGGTTCTATGAGGCTCTGTGTGGATTACAGACAGTTGAACAAGGTGACTATTAAGAATAAGTATCCACTTCCAAGGATTGATGATCTAATGGATCAGTTGGTTGGTGCAAGCGTGTTCAGCAAGATTGATTTGAGATCTGGGTATCATCAGATCCGTGTGAAAGCTGAGGATATTCAGAAGACGGCCTTCCGAACGAGGTATGGACACTATGAGTATTCTGTGATGCCATTTGGTGTGACTAATGCACCGGGTGTATTTATGGAGTACATGAATAGGATTTTCCATCCTTATTTGGATAAGTTTGTGGTGGTGTTTATCGACGACATCTTGGTTTATTCGAAGAGCGAAGGAGAGCATGTCGAGCATCTGAAGATTGTGTTAACTGTGTTGAGAGAGAAGCAATTGTTTGCAAAGCTTTCTAAGTGTGAGTTCTGGTTGAAGGAGGTTAGTTTCCTGGGTCATGTGATTTCGAGTAATGGTATTGCGGTTGATCCGTCGAAGGTGGAAGCGGTGTCGCAATGGGAGACTCCGAAGTCAGTTTTTGAGATCAGAAGTTTTCTTGGTTTAGCCGGGTATTATCGGAAGTTTATTGAAGGATTCGCTAAGTTATCGTTGCCGTTGACGCAGTTGACTAGGAAAGGTCAAGCCTTTGTTTGGGACGCCAAGTGTGAAGCGAGTTTTCAAGAACTTAAGCGAAGGTTGACGACAGCTCTTGTTTTGATTCTGCCAAATCCGGAAGAACCATTCGTTGTGTATTGTGATGCTTCTTTGATGGGTTTAGGAGGTGTGTTGATGCAGAATAACCGAGTTGTGGCTTATGCTTCGAGGCAACTCAAAGTGCATGAGAAGAATTATCCGACGCATGACTTAGAGTTGGCCGCCGTTGTGTTCGTGTTGAAGCTTTGGAGACATTATTTGTTTGGTGCAAGATTTGAAGTGTTTAGTGATCACAAGAGTTTGAGATATCTTTTTGATCAAAAGGAATTGAATGCGAGACAAAGAAGATGGCTTGAACTTTTGAAGGATTATGATTTTGGCCTGAACTACCATCCGGGTAAAGCGAATGTAGTAGCGGATGCATTGAGTCGGAAATCATTGCATATGTCAGCATTGATGGTGAAAGAGTTAGAATTGGTCGAGCAATTTCGGGATTTGAGTTTGGTATGTGAGAAGACTTCTTTTGGATTTAAGTTGGGTATGTTAAAGCTTACGAGTGGTATTTTGGACGAAATTCGAGAAGGACAGAAATCGGATTTGAGCTTAGTTGATCGGTTGACTTTAATCAACCAAGGCTAAGGTGGTGATTTTCGGATTGATGAGAATGGTATTATGAGATGTCGGGACCGAGTTTGTGTTCCGAACATGGTTGAGCTTAAGAAGAGCATCCTTGAGGAAGGACATCGTAGCGGATTGAGTATTCATCCGGGTGCTACTAAGATGTATCAGGATTTGAGGAAAGTATTTTGGTGGCCTAATATGAAGAAGGATATTGCGGAATTTGTGTATTCTTGTTTGACTTGCCAGAAGTCGAAGATTGAGCATCAGAAGCCATCGGGTTTGATGAAGCCGTTGTTTATTCCTGAGTGGAAATGGGTTAGTATCTCCATGGATTTTGTATCGGGTTTGCCGAGGACGCCGAGTAATTTTGAGGCTATTTGGGTTATCGTGGACAGGTTGACTAAATCTGCTCACTTTATTCCTATGCGTATGGATTACCCTTTGGAGAAGTTGGCTAAGTTGTATATTGAGAGGATTGTGTGTCTGCATGGTATTCCGTTAAGTATTGTTTCGGATAGAGATCCGCGGTTTACTTCGAGATTTTGGGAGAGCCTGCAGAGTGCTTTGGGTACTAAGTTGCGTTTGAGCTCAGCTTATCATCCGCAGACTGATGGTCAGACGGAGAGGACGATTCAGTCGCTTGAAGATCTTTTGAGAGCTTGTGTATTGGAAAAAGGAGGAGCTTGGGATAGCTACTTGCCTTTGATTGAGTTTACCTACAACAACAGTTTCCATTCGAGTATTGGTATGGCACCATTTGAGGCGTTGTATGGTAGGAGGTGTAGGACACCATTGTGTTGGTTCGAGTCCGGAGAGAGTTCTGTTGTTGGACCCGAGTTAGTTCAACAGACTACTGATAAGATCAAGATGATTCAAGAGAATATGAGAATTACTCAGAGTCGTCAGAAGAGTTATTATGACAAGAGGAAGAAGGCACTTGAATTTCAAGAGGGAGATCATGTGTTTCTTCGAGTCACTCCGATGACAGGTGTTGGTAGGGCACTGAAGTCGCGCAAGTTGTCGCCGCGTTTCATTGGTCCTTATCAGATTTTGCAAAGGATAGGAGAAGTGGCCTATCGTGTGGCTTTACCACCGTCGCTTGCTAATCTTCATGACGTATTCCATGTATCTCAGTTGAGGAAATACATTGCGGATCCGTCTCATGTAGTCCAAGTAGATGATGTGCAGGTGAGAGATAACCTGACTGTTGAGACATCACCTATGCGGATAGAGGATCGGAAATTGAAGCAGCTTCGAGGTAAAGAGATCGCTTTAGTGAAGGTCGCGTGGGGAGGATCGGCTGGTGGAAATGTTACTTGGGAGCTTGAGAGTCGGATGAAAGAGTCTTATCCAGAACTGTTTGAATCAGGTAACATTTTCGAGGACGAAAATTCCTAAAGTGGGGGAGAGTTGTAACAGCCCAAATTTCATTAAATAATTAATTGTAGTAATTAATTTATTTAGTGGGATTTTATCAATGTTGGAAATTAATTTTTATTAATTGGGATTAATAGAGAATTAAGAAGGAATTGGAGAGGAAGGAAAATGAAGGAAATATATAAGAGAGAAAGAAAAGAAAAGAAAGATAGAAAACATTTTGGAAAGAAAGAGGAAAGAAGAAGAAAGGAGAGAAAGAGAAGAGAAGAAGAGGAAAAGTGGAAATCATCAAGAACCAACATCAAAGCTCCGATTAATCGAGGTAAGGGTGAGAAATGTTTCTATTTGATCATTGTATGATGTTATGTATGTTGGGTTGGGGTTTTGGTAGAGTTTTCATCACTTTCCAATTAGGGCAAAAGTTGGAATAATCGGTAGATTGATGATTTAATCGGTTGAAACTGAGCAATAATGTCGTAGAATAGTTGGGTAACATGTGTTGATGCTGTTTGTACTGATTTTGTTGTGTGTGAAGTTGGATGATGGTGGATGGTGGAGGTGGAACAGAATAGGGTTCTGTTCTGCGCAGGTTCGCTGGCTCTCGCCAGGCGAGCGAAGGCGAAGCTTCGCCAGGCGAAGCCTAGCGAATGTTGGCGAATAATTATATTTAAGTCCCAGTAGACTTCGCTGGTGGGCTCGCCAGGCGAAGTGGGATGGCGAAGGTTCGCCCAGCGAAGGTGCTGGCGAATGGTGGCGAATGAAGTCAGTAGCTACTGACTTGGGCTCGCTGGGAAGTCTCGCCAGGCGAAGCCTAGCGAGTGTTCGCTGAGAGAGTTCGCCAGGCGAAGGCCAGGCGAAGGTTCGCTGCGAGGGTTCGCCAGGCGAATGAAGGCGAATGTGGCAGTACATTTCCTTTGCTGTGTTATCCAAATGGTGATTGTTTGGTTGATTCGTATATGTTTATACTTCTATGTTATGAATGAGTATGTGAACTATTACGATAACATGTGCTGTGGGTAGCCTTCGGGCGTGAATCCTAGAGTTGTGGATGTTTGATTGTTGTGTACAATTATGTAATGAGTATGCATGAGAACATTTTGAATATGTGTGCATAACTTATAATTGTATGATTGGTATTGTAATGAGAATACCTTGATTTTTGTGATAATTAGAGACACATGGGAATACAATGAGAAATGTATGTGTATCGTCTAATGAATTGCGAGTGCATATATGTATGCGATTGTGGTGTGAATGCATGGGAACATATGTGATATGTGTGCATTGTCGTTGAATATGATGATGTGTGAAATGAATACATTGATAAATGTTTGATATATGTTGTATGTACAATCATTGTGTAATTCTTGAAGTGATGAATTATGTAAATGCATGAGATTAAGATGTCGGTCTTAAGTGCATTTGTTGTGGTTGATTGTACATGCATCATTTAGTCAAGAGGCAATGTCTGTTAGTTTCGTGGAAACTAGTGGCTTGTCCCAAACCTAGAAGTGTGGGTTTGAAGGCTTAGAGGACGGGCCTTTGTGGTTATCGGTCTAGAAGTGTGGACCCGGTTTAATGTAAAAACCGAAAAAAGATAACGGGTTATCGGTCTAGAAGTGTGGACCCGGTTTAATGTAAAAACCGAAAAAAGATAACGAGAGTCGGTACCGCATTGCATGAGTTGCATTGAGTTGTTGAGTCACATTGATATATGACATATGCATGAAGTGATGCTTATGTGTGGATGATGAGATTGTGGAAATTGTAAGTGTATACATAATGTGGGAATGCTTGTGGATATCCATGTTTGTATATATACATGTGTGGTAGTATATATGACTAAGAGAATGAAGTGTGGGGAGAAATGTGAATATGTGTTATATGATTACCTATATATATATAATCTTATGCTTTGATTATTATGGTTATATTTCTCACCCTTCTGCTGTTTTATAATGCTCTATGAGGCATTGCAGATTAGGATGCTAGAGTCCTTTTGTGAAGAATAGTCTTTATTCTTTTGAGTCTACTGCTCTGATATGTAACACCGGGTAGTTAGACTAGTGTAGTCATTCTTTTGTGATACATTGCGGTGTATCAGCTGATGTGGTTTTGTAATCTAACTGATATGATATATATTAAATTGGATAGCTTATGTGTACGTGAGTTAATATTTGGAACTGATTAAATGATTTTATCTTCCGCTTAAATTGAAAATGTTACATATTTTATGGAGCAAATTGTGAAAGTGTTTTATTGGTGAAATTGTGGCATTCTTCTTTTATACCTGATTATAAAACCTTTTTACTCTGATAACTTATATGTGCTTAATTGTTTTATATGCATTTATTTGGGGTATAGAAGGGGGTGTTACAAGATTCATCACTTGCGACGATGTTCAGTAACAAAATAGAGATAAATACATCATATATCAAATCACATCCCCTCAAAAACATATAGAATGTTTCGGCACCCTTTCTACCAACCTTGCTCAATGCTTCAGCTATCATGTGTAGAAGGAGGGTTTTGTAGTGTGTTACTTGAAAAATAGTGAGAAGTTTAATATGAAAAGGAAAGGTTGCATGAAGAGTGTCAGTATGGTGGTGTTGTTCGAAACATAAGCAAGGGTGGTGATTTAATTAAGGTTCATATGTGGTCCGATGGTTGTTGTGTTTGTGGAAGGCGCTTGGTGGAAGCTTATGTAGCATGGTTACTAGAGGGTGTTGAAAATGGAAACTCTTGTGGTGGGATGTTTGCACAACTTGTTATGGTGAGATAATATGTTGGTCCGAGTGAGGATTGAACGGAGGAAAGAATGATTATAGTGACGATACGGTTCATGGTTGTGTATGTTTTCTCAGGCAGAGGTTTTGTGCGTTAGTTTGAAGAGTGAATGAGTGGATAAAAAATGGTGGTCGGCTAGAGGGAGAGCCCATCGGCATGGTGGTTGTTGCATGAGCAGGGTGTTTTTTGTAGTTTGGAAAAAGGCAAGTTGGTAGTGAGAAGAAGGTGAAGATTGATGTGAATCACATGGATGGAGGGAGAAAAAAAAATTGAAGATGAGTTTGGTGAGCTGCAACACGGAAACTAGAGGAAAATGAAGGTCCATTAGTGTAGCAGTGAGTGAGAGAAATTAGAAAAACAAGTTAGTGGTTGTGGGTTTCTATGAAATTCTTCAATGAAAAATGAGAAAGAGGTAATTAGATGATGAGGATCGAATTTCACGTGGGAGAGAGAGTATTACGGAGAATGGAGTGTTAGTGTGTGTGGTATGCTTAGAGAGAAAATAAGTGTGATGTCCGAAAGTTAACGTTTTTGTCCCTTACTAGTAAGATACCCCTAATACATCAAAACTCATTGCCCATGGGTAAAGAAAGACTGTTTCAACATCAAAAACAACAAAAACGAGAGCAAACATATAATAACGGATTTGAAATTGTAACCAAGCATCGCCCATCGGTTCTATTCTAGATACATAACTAGAAAGTTTTTCTGGCCCTTTCCTAATTGGAGCTAAAATTCCAGAAATTAGAAATGCCAAAATAGGAATAAAGATCGATATTATTAGAAATGTCCAAAAAATATCATATTCATAAAGCAAAAACATAAATGTACTCCTATGAATGTGGAAAATATACTGGATTCATATTAATTCTTAGTCGATTTGAATTTAAATTTCAAAATTATTAGATTCATTAATCTAAATAGAAATGCTTTGTATTTTATTAAGTTTACATTTTAAAAGTTGACATTATTTCTAGATTAGTATCTGAGTATACTAATACTAATATTAGTATATCATTAATCTATTCAAATAGAAATGAATTGATTCATTCTTTCGATTACAAAAAGTATTTCAACTATATTTATACTACTAGTATTACTAGTATGGAGTATTTAGTATTCCATATACTACTACTATACTAAATATAGTAGTATCAGTAGTACTATTAGGGCTATACGGACTCGAACCGTAGACCTTCTCGGTAAAACGGATCAAACTATTATTATTATCAAAATGATTTGAATTGTTTTAAAGACCCAACGTGCATTTTTTTTTTGCATTGGGCTTTTTCATTAACTGATAGAAATATCAATTAGTCTACCATCTTTTTTCTTTACACAAAGAAAAAGGAAATGACTCCCTGTGCTCTGATTTCTTATTTAGATCAATATCTAAGAGCACTACCAAAGTTTTTCAAAGAAGAAGGTTATTCTGACGTAGGTCTGCTTCTGGCCTGGATCAACTTAAGTTAAATGGACTCTCTATCAACCTACTTCAATAAAAATATCAAATAGGAAATGAAACTTCATACACCTTAAAGTTCATAAGATAGGAAGAAAAGATATTTTTTGGAGGTCCCTAGCCTCATTGCCTAGCATTGAATAGATTTTAATATTCACCTTATAAATATCTCATTATGGATTCCATTTGACGTCTAAATCCTTTATCAGGCTATTGTTCTCTTAATTTTCTTTCTTGAGTAAGACATTGATTTATCAATTAAGATCAACTCTTTTAATTACATGATGGACTCCTATGAAAAAACATTGGCGCATGTGTAAACGAGGTGCTCTACCTAACTGGGCTATAGCCCTTGTGCTTTTGATACAAATTTGATCATATTCGAAAAATAAATTCTTGTCAAGATAAATATTAAATTACATGATCCAATCTCTTTGATTTATATTGCGTTTGTATTATTTATAAATAATATAACATTTATAATCCATTGATCTGATCGAGAGCTACTTTTTTTTATTTAGGATGATAAATGACCTACTTAACTCAGTGGTTAGAGTATTGCTTTCATACGGCAGGAGTCATTGGTTCAAATCCAATAGTAGGTAAGGTATACCATAGCCTCGACTCGTGTCTTAGCTCGCCAGAGAGCTAGATTTGCTTCAATTGTTTGTCTCTTGCCTTCAGCCTTATTTAAGTTAGCTTCTGCTATTTTAAGAGTTTGTTGTGCTTCTTGTGGATTAATGTCACTAGCCCTTTCTGCATCAGGTACTAAAATAGTGATCTCATTATTGCCGATTCTAGCAAAACCACCCATCAGAGCCATCGTTAACCATCGGTCCTTAAGGCGTATTCTCAAAATACCTATATCTAAAGCTGTGGCAATAGGCACATGATTTTTTAATACCCCAATTTTTCCACAATTAGTAGATAAAATAATTTCTTTCACTTCTGAATCCCAAACAATTCGATTGGGGGTCAGTACACAAAGATGGAAAGTCATTTCTTGAATTTGTTCTCCATTTCTAAGTTAAGTTCGTAGCCTTCGCAGTAGCTTCATCGATATTACCCACCAAATAAAAGGCTTGTTCAAGAAGACTATCTAATTCTCCAGAAAGAATCAATTGAAATCCTCTAATTGTTTCTGCGAGACCAACATATTTCCCTGGGGAACCAGTAAATACTTCTGCTACGAAAAAAGGTTGTGATAAGAAACGTTCCATTTTTCGTGCTCTTGCTACGGTTAAGCGATCCTCTTCGGATACTTCGTCCAACCCAAGAATAGATATCATGTCCTGAAGTTCTTTGTAACGCTGTAACGTTTGTTTAACTCTTTGCGCAGTTTCATAATGTTCTTCACCGACGATCCGAGGTTGGAGCATGGTGGACGTTGAATCTAAAGGATCTACTGCTGGATAGATACCTTTGGCAGCTAATTCTCTCGATATTACAGTAGTTGCATCCAAATGTGCAAATGTCGTGGCAGGAGCAGGATCGGTCAAATCGTCTGCAGGTACATAAACTGCTTGAATAGAAGTTATTGACCCTTCTTTGGTAGAAGTAATTCTTTCTTGTAAAATACCCATTTCAGTACCCAGGGTTGGTTGATAACCCACAGCGGAAGGCATTCGGCCCAATAAGGCCGATACTTCGGATCCGGCTTGGACAAAACGGAAGATATTGTCGATAAATAGAAGGACTTCCTGCTCATTGACATCTCGAAAATATTCTGCCATAGTTAGGGCAGTTAAACCAACTCTCATACGAGCTTCAGGGGGTTCATTCATTTGACCATAGACTAAAGCGACTTTTGATTCCGCAATATTTTTTTCATTAATTACTCCAGATTCTTTCATTTCCATATAAAGATCATTTCCCTCACGAGTACGCTCACCTACTCCGCCAAATACAGATACACCTCCATGAGCTTTGGCAATGTTATTGATCAATTCCATAATGAGTACTGTTTTACCTACCCCAGCTCCACCAAAAAGTCCTATTTTTCCGCCACGGCGATAAGGAGCTAAAAGATCGACTACTTTAATTCCTGTTTCAAAAATGGATAATTGTGTATCTAACTGTATAAAGGCAGTCGCAGATCTATGAATAGGAGATGTTGTGCGAGTATCTACAGGACCCAAATTATCTATGGGTTCTCCAAGCACGTTGAAAATTCGACCTAGGATTGCTCCGCCGACTGGAACACTTAGAGCAGCTCTTGTGTCAATCACTTCCATTCCTCTCTTTAGACCATCTGTAGCACTCATAGCTACAGCTCTAGCTCGATTATTTCCTAATAATCGTTGTACTTCACAAGTTACGCGAATTTGTTGGCCAACCGTATCTCGACCTTGAACTATCAGAGCGTTGTAAATATAAGGCATCTTCCCTGGTGGAAAAACTATATCGAGTACCGGACCGATTATTTGCGTAATACGCCCCAGATTTTTGTTTTCAAGAGCAGAAACCTCAGTATCAGAAGGGGGAGGATTTATTGTCATATTGAAAAATATCCTTTTTTTTTTTGAAAAAAAAAAATTCAAATAAAGAAAAAAATGTTCGAGAACAACGCAAGTGGATTGGTTCATTATTTGAATATTTAATAACAAATGAAATGTATTAATTCATATTTAATAAATTATTTAATATTTAATAATAAAAAAATATGGAATAATAAATGTAATTTAATAATCGATTTTCACCATCCAATCAATTCAATTGTTTTCAAATTTCAATGATTTAATTTTTAAGGTCAACCCAGTCATCCAGATTGTAGACAATACTATCTATATTATCTATGGAATTCCAACCTGAACTTTGTTTATGATTCTGTTTTTCTATCTCATTGGTCCTTATTTTTTATTTCCTCAGCATAGGATTTATACTGAGCATATTATTTCTTTTTACCGATTTTTCTTTTTATTGGGCAAATTCTGTCGATTTTGACATCTAGGATTTACATATACAACATATATCACTGTCAAGGTCAAGAGTATATTTTTTATTTATTATTTAGATTCGAAAATTATATTCCAAAATTCAAAAAAAAAAAAAAAAGAGATTCGAAAAAAACGGTTGGGTTGCGCCATATATATGAAAGAGTATAGAATAATGATGTATTTGCCAAATCAAATATCATGGTAAAATTTAACAATGACCCATTCGGATTAATTGATAATATTAGTTGATGGATCATTTGTAAAAAGGTTTGATTAACTCTTAAGTTATGTCGAGTAGACCTTGTTGTTGCTATAATTCAATTCTTAATTCATGCGTTGTAGGGGGGGATTTATGTCACCACAAACAGAAACTAAAGCAAAGGTTGGGTTCAAAGCTGGTGTTAAAGATTATAAATTGACTTATTGTACTCCTGACTATCAAACCAAAGATACTGATATCTTGGCAGCATTCCGAGTAACTCCTCAACCTGGAGTTCCGCCTGAAGAAGCAGGTGCAGCGGTAGCTGCAAAATCTTCCACTGGTACATGGATAACTGTGTGGACCGATGGACTTACCAACCTTGATCGTTATAAAGGATGCTGCTACGAGATCGAGCCTGTTCCTGGAGAAGATAATCAATTTATTGCTTATGTAGCTTATCCCTTAGACCTTTTTGAAGAAGGTTCTGTTACTAACATGTTTACCTCCATTGTAGGTAATGTATTTGGGTTCAAGTCCTTGTGCGCTCTACGTCTGGAAGATTTGCGAATCCCTAATGCTTATGTTAAAACTTTCCAAGGTCCTCCTCACGGAATCCAAGTTGAGAGAGATAAATTGAACAAGTATGGACGTCCCCTATTGGGATGTACTATAAAACCCAAATTGGGTTTATCAGCTAAGAATTATGGTAGAGAAGTTTATGAATGTCTTCGCGGGGGACTTGATTTTACCAAAGATGATGAAAATGTGAACTCCCAACCATTTATGCGTTGGAGAGACCGTTTCTTATTTTGTGCCGAAGCAATTTATAAATCACAGGCCGAAACAGGGGAAATCAAAGGACATTATTTGAATGCTACTGCGGGTACATGTGAAAAGAAATGCTAAAAAGAGTTGTATTTGCTAGAGAATTGGGCGTTCCTATCGTAATGCATGACTACTTAACAGGTGGATTCACTGCAAATACTACCCTGTCTCACTATTGCCGCGATAATGGTCTACTTCTTCATATCCACCGTGCAATGCATGCAGTTATTGATAGACAAAAAAATCATGGTATGCACTTTCGTGTATTAGCTAAAGCCTGGTGGAGATCATATTCACGCTGGTACTGTAGTATGTAAACTTGAAGGAGAAAGGGAGATTACTTTAGGTTTTGTTGATTTACTACGTGATGATTATATTGAAAAAGATCGAAGTCGCGGTATTTATTTCACTCAGGATTGGGTTTCTTTACCAGGTGTTATCCCTGTTGCTTCAGGGGGTATTCACGTTTGGCATATGCCTGCTCTGACCGAGATATTTGGAGATGATTCTGTACTCCAATTCGGTGGAGGAACTTTAGGACACCCTTGGGGAAATGCACCTGGTGCCGTAGCGAATCGAGTAGCTCTGGAAGCATGTGTACAAGCTCGGAATGAGGGACGTCATCTTGGTAAAATTATTTGATATGATATAAAAGATATTTAAATTTATATATAAATTTAGTACAATATAAAATATATTTATATACGTATTTAAATTTGAAATTAACAATGATTATATAAATTCAATTGTATTAAAATACAAAAAAAAAAAGGAACTCGTGAGATAAAAAAAGAATATTTAATATTTAAAAATAAGAATTTTATCTTTCAAATTAAGTTAATTATTGATAAATATAAAATATGTATTGTGCTAATAGTGACCCGTGAAATAAAAAGTTTATTTGATACAATGTAAATGTATTTATATGAATATGTACATTTGAAATTAGTTACTTAACTTTAAAATGAAAAATATTTATATAAACTCAATTGTATCAAATAATTATGTAAAAAGGAAAAAATGACTCGTGAGATGAAGAAAGTTATTTTGAAATAAAGATTTTGTCTTTCAAATCAAGACAAATTGTTGATGAAAATAAAATAGAAATTGTACTGATTATAACCCGGGAAATAAAAAAAAATTGATATGATATAAAATATATTTAGATAGAAATGCAAAATTTAAAATGATTTACTTAATTGTAAAATAAACAATAATCATATAAATTTAATTGTATCAAAAGAAGCAAAAAAAATAAAAATAATTGTTGATTAAAATAAAATAGATGTGTTGAAAGTGACCCGTGAGATAAATAAAATTTTAATTTTATTAAAATTAAAAAATTGATTAATAGTATTTTTAGTGATAATAAATAGATAGAAACAAAATTAAAATGAAAGGAAAAGTGTGGAAAAAAGAAATGTGAGAAAAATTTGAAATTTAAATGAAAAGAGAAAATGAGTGCCACTTGTCATGTTATAATAATAGATGAGAATGAAAAAAATAAATAAATATTAATTTATTACTAAAATGTCATTTTGCTAGTTTAATAATTTGTGATGAAAAAGTAATTTAAGGAGTTCATACAATTGAATTTGTATATATAGATAGTAGATATATCATAAGGAGCGCAACACTCGATTCTAATACATTTGTAAAAAAGTTTTATCCTACTTCCCCATAAATAACTCGTATGACGGAAGGTCGCATAGGCGATAGCCAAAACGAAACCGCATGTTCTTCTCAGTCACTGACGGAGGAAACAGCCGGAACCCTATCATCAATGCCTCTCAGCAATTCTATTCACGCGCCGCCGCAACTTCCATTCGATCTGGTGGCAGAAATACTGTGTAGACTCTCCGTCAAACTTCTCATTCAACTCCGCTGCGTCAGTAAATCATGGAATTCTCTTATCTCCCAAGATTCCAAGTTCGCCAAGAAGCACCTCCGCTTGTCAACCTCCAGCCATGACCGCCACCACCTCATCCTATCTTCATCTCAATTCGTTCTATATCATTCTCCAATCTCCTCTATCTTCAGTTCCGGACTAGAAAGTTTCTTAACTACCAGTGTCAAACAGTTCAGCCACTGTATTAGAGAGATTCTTAACGAAAATGCCTATGGTAATGGAGTTTCCACCTGTGACGGCATGGTTTGTTTTATGGTAAGTGATCGTTCAGTTGTTTTGTGTAACCCTTCTATTAGAAAATGTAAGAGGTTGCCTCCTTTGAAATTTCCACACCAATTAGTTACCTCTTACACCTTAGTGTATGATCGTTTCACCAATAATTATAAGATTATTTCTCTTAATACTACTGGTAGAAAAAATGAAGTCAGAGTTCATACTGTGGGTACTGATTATTGGAGAAGGATTCAAGACTTCCCAAATCCTTTGTTTGCTCCTCCTGTACCCGGAATATTTGTGAGTGACTCTGTTTTTTGGTTGGCATACGATTATGACTCTATTAATTGGTTGACATTAGATTCATCTTCTTGCTCACGGTTCATTGTTTCTCTTGATTTGGAGAAAGAGTCCTATCAAAACCTTTCATTTCCTGTCAATGATGTGCAATTCACAACTTCTTTTATGATCTTAGGGACATTGAAGGGTTGTTTGTCCCTCATGTCTCTAAGGGACAATTTTTATGATGTTTGGGTTATGAAAGAATATGGAAATGAAAAGTTTTGGAGTAAATTGTTAAGTGTTCCTCATATGAAAGAATGTGGCGTTTATGGCAATGCCAGAGCATTATGTATTTCAAAGAATGACCAAGTGCTGATGGAGTTTATCAAGAATGGGAAATTTAATTTGGCGGTTTATGATTTCATAAATAATACTTTTAAGATTCAAGACAACATCCATGATGAGATGATGGCACAAGAAGTCTATGCTGAGAGCTTGATATCACCTTTGTAGATTTTGTGCTATGTGACTCAACTTAGGCCTATATGTTAATGTATGCTCTTGTTATTAATTTTATGCTTATTCTGATTACTATTGATTTCATGGGTATCTGTTAATTAATTTATGGTGTATGCAATATTCCACTTGCTATGTTATTCTTCATTTATTTGCTAATTGAGTTGTCAGTTTATGCATCGTGTATTACATTTTATTATGTTTTATATAGTTTACTATCATTAACTTATTATTTACTCTCCTATTCTCAATTTTGTTTTCCATATCCTGTTGGATTCTACATTATGCGGCAATGTTTGACTCAATTTGTTGACCTTTAAAGGCATAACCAACTCTATAGAAGGTAAATTGCTACTTATTAAAGCTGAAAAAAGCTACTATGGTTCTATTGTCTCAGTCTATTTAATCATGGTTGAAGTGAGAGACAAGATATTCAAGAAGCTGTTATTGACAGCACATGGATAACTGTCACTTAAATAGAAATCATTGATTAAGATCTAGTTAGGAATTGGACCATATTGATCAAGGTCATCATATGTAATAATATGCTAGCCAAAACAAGGACAAGGACACAGGAAAGTTGAGGCCGCAATTAAGTGATACCATGACCATGAGTATGATCACTAGCCTGAGTTCTCAGGAGCAGTTATTTCTCCATCTTCAATGAGGCAGGTATGAATATATTATTTAGTTTCATCTTCAATGAGTTCTCAGGTTTAGCGTGGCAGTGATGTATATATATGATTGTTCAAACCCTTTAAATTGGTCAGCTGGCTTCTTCAATCTCAAAATTTTCAAGAGCAAAGCTCATTAGATCAATGGGAGTAACCAGTTTTGTTTTATAAATAGTCCCTGCAGTATCCAAATATTAAAAAGAAATGGTTTTTTGGAAGAGTGCCTGCAGTAAAGTTCAACATGTTGTCCAAATCAAAAAAGAAAAAGGTCTTTGGAAGTAGAAAGAGCCTAGAAGAATGCAAATGAAGGTCTTTGGAAGTAGAAAGAGCCTAGAAGAATGCAAATGTGTATTTAGAAAGTTTGTTACACTAGATTGACAATGAGCTTTAGTAGAAGTAAATGGAGCAGCACCTCATGACCAAACATTCATGAAACTTGTTTTCACATTCTCATATATTGGATCACATTTTCATATATTGGACTCCCATACGTAGTATATGACAGTTTTCTATGATGTTGTAGACGATTGGGTATTGCTTTTGATTTTGTCCCCTCTAATAATATATAGCATATTAATCATATAGTATAAAAAATTATAAATAGATACTGATTACTTTTATGACAATTTAAAAATATATAAATTATAATATGTAAAATAACTATTTTTTATTATGCTATCATGTGAAATATATATAAAAAAAATTATTATTCACAAATGCTAACAATAATATTATTATCCAACCTGTGTTAGTTTAACATTAAAATATTGTTATCCAACTTGGTAAGATATTCTAAATTAAATCTCGTAATCATCATTGGATCTTTTATCAAAGATAAAGGAAAGCCAGGGGCACCATCCTCCTTAGTTGTGACTTGCCATCTCACTTCTTTATTCTCACAAATTTATATTTCCAATTCTTACTAGTAAAAGACCCGTGCGTCCGGATTCATTAATTTTAATTGATATATAATTTATTTATATGTATTTATAAATATAAATTGATAAATTTAATTATCTAATGCAAATTAATTATATCAAATGAATAGTATATTAAATTAATTATATCAAATTAATTATCTGAAACAACATCCTTTCATTCTAATTTGTTAAATATTGGCACCTTCATCAAAAAATGGTATTTTCATTGATTAACACCCGCAAAAGGCATAAGACCACAAAATAATGGTAGAAACACAAGCAAAGTTCCATAGAACCAAAATCGGCGAAACCAATATGGAAGAATTATATTCTGCTTTGTTTGTTGTAATGTAGCAACTGATCCATGAAGGATCTTGAACAAAGTGGGAGTGAAAACAATAGCCACAATAGCCACAAGCAACTCCTAATAGCAAAAGAATGAAAGTAACTGACATTGTGTCCATGAAGGATCTTGAACAAAGTGGGAGTGAAAACAATAGCCACAATAGCCACAAGCAACTCCTAATAGCAAAAGAATGAAAGTAACTGACATTGTGTCTGATACCGTTGTTGATCTCAAGATTAGTAAATATGCTATTGCAAAAATCATTAAGACGTCAAATGCCATTCGGCTCATAACTTGAACTTGACACCATAAAACGTGTAACTTTGATCCAAAGAGAACATTGATTTCGGACTCCACCACGACTTGGATTCCTAAAATAGAAAAAGGCATCACTAACATTTTTCAAATAAGGCAGTGTTGGATCAATATGCAGCTGAAATTAATGTCATACTACTATCAAAATGGGGCCAGGGTATCAAATGTATTGTTACACATGACTTTAGAAAGCACTAAAATAACAACATAATTAGCGGAAAAAGATTATATACTTGCCTTATTTGAACGATTGCATGATGTAGTTGATTCAGCAATCTGTTCATAGGAATAAACATAAGCACCATATGTAAGTGAGGAGGACATGACAAGAAGACCAACAATAAGACAGTCTATGCAGTTTTGAATCAGTTCACCATGTCTCAAATCTTCTAATTGATTCTTAAACTTTTTAACTCTAAAAGACGCCTTTGACATTCCCATGGTCAACTTTGATCTCTCTAGATGATTCAAATCAGAGTTGAAAACCAACTGCGTCTCTTTCAATTTCAGTTTTTTCATTGTAAGGGCAAGTTCTAACGCCTTGAGGTCATTTGATCGACTTTCTTCCATAACAGATTTCTCAGAAGCACTAACCATAGAGTTATTATTAATTCCAGATACATAAAGAAGGGGAACACATTAAACACTTATGATATTGTGAAACCCGACTGGTCTTCATTAGGGAAAAGCGGACAGACCGAGATGTCGGTGCCTGTCTGCACGCTAGTTTAGACAAAACGAAAACAAAAAACAATGAAATGTGAGCAGAACCCGACAAACCTGCAATTTTGGCATTGTAAAGTAAACTTCCCTTCCCGATTCTCTATTAAATTTATGAAACTCATATAAGTTGGCTTTGAGTAACTCACATACTATTAACAAATGTTCCTGCAGTGCGACAACAGAAAGGAATGGTGAGTGGAAAAGTTCGTTGTATATCGTTATTAAGTTAATGTTAAAATTTCCTGGAAGGGAAATATCTAATGTTGCACTACAACGGATCGAAAGGAAAATGTAATAGTATTAATAAGATCAGTAGCGAATACAATATAACTTACTCGATAGTAGAAGTAATCATATAACCGCAAAATGTGATACTTGTCTCCAGGATCATGCTTATTGACATATTTGAGGAGTTTGATCTCGTCAAGGCTTTGATCAAAGAAATCTTTGTTGTTCTTTATAATTTTAATACAAACATCCACACTTGTATGTAGATCATGAGCTTGAATTGCTTTACTGAATGCGGCAGATCCCAGATACTCGGTGACATGATCCACGCAAATCTTGAGTAGCATCAACCTAAACAACAACAATAATAACAACTAAGAAAGGGGATCAATTCAAATTATAGGATGTAAGAGCATGGTTTCCAATGTATCTGTATCACAATTGACTTGAGTAACAGAAAGACCAGGCGGGAATCCACCACTGCAACGAAACAGAAACTATCCCTTGATTAAATGGGAATGAATCAAACTAATTCGAGACAAAACAAACTGAAATATCACAAACTCCCTTTAGTAAAATTCAATTCCAGACCTTTGAGAGACCCTCTGGTACAACATTGTATGAAGACAAAACTCAATAAATAGCTCCATATCTTGAGAGTAGTTCACTTCCTTAAACTTCGCAGCAACTTCATCAGCAATTTGACCAGAGTGGCATTCACCAATTACCTTAGAAAGTTGTTCATTAGAAGTAGTAGTCATAACATAGCTCATAACCCAAAGATCAATAACTAAGCACGATTCTCACAAACATGTATCAGGGAAAATAAGACTATAAAATGGGTTTAGGACAGAATAATTATGACATGCAGCATTCTGGGGCAGATGGATATTTTGAGTCCTTTCTTAAAACTTTCCTCCTTTTCTCACAAACCAACCAGAATTTATTACAGCTAAAGTCAATACTCAAGTTCTCTCAGCTTCTCAGGCAAGGGTGAATTTGGAGATAACAAAATAGGAAAACATATTGTAAGCGAACACTTTTGCTTGTGCCGACATTTACTTTAGTTTTGATAGGACCCTAGAAGTTGTACAGTTAGTTACATGTAGTTATAGAAATACTTAAGAGGTTGTAGTAAGAGCAGGGGATTAGCTTAAATAGGTTAAAGGAAGATTTATTGTATTTAGCATTTGGGAACTGATAATTTGCTTTGTAGTACAAAGGGGATACACTTGGAAGGAGAACCATCTCCTTTTCCAGCTCATATTTCTTTGACCAATGATAGATTGATTCTTCTTCTTCCTATTTATCATACAAATCTTCAATTCTTGTATGTGGGTTCATAATGGCTACTCGTAGGTATATGAACATTTTTGTTGCATATATGGTTATGCTTTTATGAACCCCTGATTATTCTATTGTAACTTACGATAAGCTGCTGCTGTTAGTGACAGCTGTTAACAGCTGTCAACAATCTGTTAAGCATGAAAGAGAAGGGTATGTAAGCCCTGCTTAATTTATTACCAAATATAATATAGATAAATAAAATCATTGACCAAAAAAGGAATAAATGACCAAAGTCAATACCAGACATTGTCCTCATAGTCCCACTTGCAAAAACTCAAAATCAGAAGTATTCAGTATCTAACAAAGTCGTGTGTACAACATTTAGCTATATAACATAAATATTCGGAAAGGTTGATAGCTTAACAATGATTCTAAGGATAATTTCCTGGTGTTGAACAGGAAGTTTTGAGATGTTCATCAAGAGTTCAGGTGCCAAACCTTCCTTTACCTAATCAAAATGCATGATCATTAGATTGTTTCCACAAGCTCCATGATAAGCATTCAATAAGGGAACGTGAATGTGTGTGTACATGCTTAGTTTATAAAAAGAAGAAAATAAGCTTCAAAAGAGCCCAGCCATACTATCAATTTTTAACCAAGTGCTTAAATTACCAGTTTCAATATTCACATTATAACCACATAACAGTAACACTAATAACAAAGTAACAAACAAGCACTAAGAAATAATAATGATTGAAAAACCTTTGCATCAACACGTTAAAAAGCCATCTCTATATAGACAATGCAAAAATTCCTTATCATCGGAGCAGCACCAGGTTCCGAATACAATTTCCACAACTCAGTCAAAGGCAAACCAATATCAGACTGAAGCTTCACTCTCTTGTTAACATGACTCAAAATCTCAAGACCTGTCATAAACACACAATTTCCTAAACCATTAAACTCTTACCAAACCACTTCTTCATAGCAGCTAAAGAGAACGAAATAAACCGTGCAAACCGATAAACAATTTGTTACAATAAAATGTCTTGTAAACCTAATTTTCTATCAAAGATTCTAGAGCTATGCATCGCAAACTATAAACAACACATAATAACTATAAAGTTTAAACCAATTAATGCTGCAACATCAACAATATTAGTGTAAAACTTATTTGGTAAAACATGTGCTAAACAGTGTATCATAGAGAGGCCTCCATTCAATAGTCAGTGCCATCTTTACTGAATTTGGACTAACAGATGCCAACATATCTCCGAATTCGCACTACAAAGACAAGTGATTTAAATACAAAATCCACATAGAAAAAATCTTCAATTGAAAAACATCACGATAGCTATATAGAGCAACTCAATCTTTTACCGGCAGTGAGTAAATTTGTCTGTCAAATTTGACGTTGAAAATAGACACCACTTTATCAGAATTTGCTGCAAGTAACTGTCCTAATCGAGGCTGAAACCTCACTTCTGCACTACCTTCCTGAAACAAACGATTGTGATGAATATTAGAGACACATAACATTGTAGTCTTCTTGAGGTGGAAACCAAGGGACATAATAGCTTAATTATGCGCACTATATTCTTGAACACAATAGGTTGGCTGCAATGAAAGAAAGATAAAAAAGAGTAACTAATACATTTGAATATGGCACAATATCCTTTTTATGCAAGCAAATTACCTTATTGTCATCCCTGACACTGGCTAGCAACTTTCCATCCGAAGAAAAGTGATAGCAAGTAACTATGTTCCTTGTTCTTATACAACCAAATTCAGCAAAGGTGAAACCTGAAATAAAAGTGGGTGGGTCATACTTTTCCATAATACTTCCCAAACGCAGAAGAAAGACACACCCATAAAACTTACATTTTGAAGGACACACCCAGAAGAAAGACACAGCCACAATGCTATGGACTTTGTTTTATAGTCCCGTAGAGATTTACACCATCTCCTCTGTCATTTGATAGAAAGGATTCCACATTATCTTCTAAAGCGCCAACATCTCCAAATCGTTCTATATCATCCTGGTTTATGAAATAATAGCGTCAGAAATACGATAACTTGTTTTACTTATAACTCAACATCACAACAAACACATTTACGCAAATGTTTACATCAAGATTTATTGTTAGAAATAAAAGATTGTTCATTTAAGTACAACTCACAAAGAAATCGAAAAATATCAACATACCTTGTAACCAAACTCATGCAAATGATGAATAACACATAAAATCCTTAAAATTATAAATACAAAGGATACAAACACACACCTTGAATATAAAACTCTAGCTGTCACAAGATCTACTTTCCTTACCCATCGTATCATCTGCGTTTTTGGTGTCTTCAATAGATATGCAGTGTGCTTCAAAAATCCTTGTGCTTCGTGAACTGCTCATAGCTATCAATAAATTCTAGCTTGATGATGTTTGTGGGGAGGAGGGAGTAATACAATGGGATTACAAGAAGTTTGATGGGTAAAACTCAAAGTTCAGAAGTTTGAGGGGGAGGAGGGAAACAAAGCTTGACAGATGGCAAAAGGTGAGGGGTTGCAAAGAGAAGAATATTGACAATTAGTTGTTTACCGTTTTGTCCAACTTGTAGTGGAAAATTTTCAAAGGAAAGGGCATTGAAGTAATCTTGGTCAATTGATTTTTGAAGTAATCTTTTTCTTTTGTTCTTTCTGATTTTTTTTTAATTTCAAAAACTCTTCTCTCACAAACAACGCCGGCTCCCCTCCATCAACAACATAACACACATAGTCCAGTGTTATTTTTGAGAAGAAAATAAAGATGCTTTCTTAAACTTAATATACAAGAGATAAAAACAAATATTTTTTAAATTATTTTATTTTTAAAAGAAAAGAAAAAGATAGATATAAATTAAAAAATCATAATTAATTAAAAAAATACTAAATTAATTTTCTAATTAACTTAAATAAATTAAAAGATTATTTTAACTAAAAATAAAAAATAAAATGATAAAAAATGAATAAAAAGTCGGGTATCGAAGTTCTCGAAAAATAAAAACGACTGCACCAAAATTATCAGCGCAGAATAAACCACTAAAAAAGATACAGCATTTTGTCCGATTTTGAAATAAATCAGGACCGATAAACATGCTCAGACTGATCAAAATGTGATGCAAAGTCGTTGAAAAATAAGACAAGCGTGTCAGGTTAAACTACGTGAACAGTAGATCAATATCACTGACTTCTGCAAGCTTAAATTCGAAACTTTACAATCGCTGATCTTTTTTGCACAGTCGACTTTCAGTTTGACCGATTTGACTGTAAATCCGATAAATTTACTCTGGCTGACAAATTAGACAGTATGCACGATGAAAGACAAGTTATGCTATGCAGATGATGCAATGTGAAAATAAGAACGAAAATGAAAGTTTTGAAATGTCAGGTCAAAATCGAGGTATGACAACTGCATTTTTTAAAATTTGCTAACAAAATGAGGTAGGAGTATAACAAATCAAAACTTGAAGTTGGTTGTTTGCAATGTAAATTGGAATTGTTACAAACTTATAGATGTTAAAAACAACTCAACTACGGTGTATAAATATATATATTAAGGTATGTTAGTGAGGGCCCCATTGTAACACCTCATTTGTTTATTTATTTTTCCACAATAAAATTATGTGATGTTGTGTAATTGTGTATGTTGATTGGTGTTTTGGTGTGTTAAGGGATACCCTGGGTGTGGAGTAGTGGTCTTAAAAAGTAAAATTAAGGTGTTGAGAGTGAGTGAGTAATAGTGTAGAGGTGCATGGTGTTGTAAGTAAAACCAATTAAATTATATTAGTAATATTTAGTTAATTATATAATATTAGGTGAATATTATTTAATTAAAATGATTATTGAAGATTATTATTAATCTTTATTTAATTGGAATATTGAGTAAATTAGTAATAATAATAATAATGTAATAAAGAAATAAGGGAGAGATGGATAGAAGCTGGTAGATCGTGAAATTGAGAAAAAGTTTAGAGAAAAGGGAGAAGAGAGTTAGGGCAAGGAAGGAGAAGTTAGGAAGAATTCTCATTGCTAAAGGTTGAACAAGTTTTACAAGAACTCTAAGGTAAGGGTGAGATTCTAATTATATAAAGGATTGTATAATAATTTGTGGTTGCTATGTTATGATTATTTTCTCAATTTTTGAACCTTGAAGTTGTATGATTATGTCATGTTGATGTGTTTTGATTGAATCTGTATGATGATGAATTGTAAGATGATGTTATGTTGATAATTGTTTTGGATGAATTATGAATTGATGTTGTTAGAACCATGTGTTGGTGGAATTATATGATGTAGATATTGTGTTGTTGATGGTTGTTACATATCAGAGTTGGAACTCGAAAATATGAGCTTTTTGGGAAAAAATTGGGTTTGGTGACTTTTATGAAAAGTGACTTTTGTGTAAAATATTGTAATGCACGAGTTGTATGAAAAATGGGATTTTAGGTTGAAGAGAAAAGTAATTTTCGTTTTAAAAAATAGCAGAAAAGTGCATCTGCTTACAGTGTAATCGGTTACCTAAAATGGTGTAACTGGTTACACTGCTTAAGAAATGTGTTTCTATGCAAGTTCGTGAGGGTGTAACCGGTTATCGTAATTGTGGTAACCGATTACACTGAGTGGAAGAGGCGTGGTAGGGGCTGGTTACAGAGTGTAACCGGTTATCTCAAATGGTGTAACAGGTTACACTGGGAACAATTTTTGAAATTTTTTAAAAATTCATATCGTTCAAAGTTTCAGGGAGCTGGTGTAATGTACTTTAACTAAAAATTAGTTTTTGTACCTGAAAATTAATAATTTTTTGTGTGATGGTGATAGATGCATTGTAGTGTTTATGTTGTGGTGTGATATATTCGTAAATGTATTTGTTGTTGCTTGTTATATCGTTGTATTGATGTTGTTGAATGTTATAGCATGTGTTTGGTGCATGGTGGTCAGTATTGGCGTAATACCTTGACTAAGGTGATTTCATTGTACTTGTTATTGTTGTTGTTGCTGTTGCATGTCGGTTGTGTATGTCATGCATCATGATGTGAGACGGTGGTCTGTGAGCCTTAATCCTATGGTAATGGATTGGGCGTGAGTAACTAACTCATATGGTGATGAAATTAGTGAAGCATTACCTATGGTGATGGTAACGAGTTTTGGTAAGCCTCAATCCAATTGTGTGGGTTGGGTGCGAGTAGTTAATTCATATGGTGATGGAATTAGTGAAGCGTTGCCTATGGTGATAATTTTTTATGAGCTCTGATCCTAGGTGGGGATAAGAGCGGTGAACCTGAGAGTTCACGTATTGGTACCACATACAATGAGTCAAGTTGTTGAGTCTTATTTCATTGCATATATGTTACGTTGTTGTATTTGGTTGTATGGTAGTGTGATTTGGTGGAATGAGTGAGTGTACATGAATAATCTGATGCTTACTTATTATTATGCATTCTTTTATATAATTATGATATCTCACCCTTTATGTTTGAACGTTGCCTTTACACGGGCATCGTGCAGATAATCCTTAATAGAGCATGGATGTATGTGGAAGATGGTGTCTTCATTCTATTTGATAGGGTCGACATCTACTCTGATGTGTAACACTGAGAAAAGGAAACACTTATTGTTGTTTACTTTTATTGGGGATTTTTGGATATTCCCTAAGTTGTTATTTCTTTTGATTACCTTAAATCATGATTGTGTTTTGATTAATTAAATTGTGATTTGTGGATGTTTGCGTTGCTTAATAAAATTGAAGTTTAGACATGATCAATGTCATTGTTATTATTTATAATTTTAAAATATATTATGTGTTACATATCTGATTACATAGGCAAGTGTTTGTTGAAAAGTAGCAGCCTAAAATATCGTGATTTCAATTTACTCTGATAATTTTGTTTAAATTACACAAGGGATATTTAGGGTGTTACATAGTAGTATCGTAGCAGGTCAACTTGTCCGACCAAGTTGTTGAGTTAGTGTAATGTGACAGTTGAATATTGTCTTCTAACTGTTGTTGCTGTTATTGGTGAAAAAATGAAATGGATGTAAGGAACGATGTTGCCATTGCTGCTACTTTGTAGGCTGTTTCTCAGGCTGTTCAGAATCAGCCTAATGCTGGGGGGAACGATGAGTTCCATCATTTGGAGAAGTTTTAGAGAACACTCCACCTACTTTCAAGGGTAGGTATGATCCTGATGGAGTGCAGGCGTGGCTTAAAGAGATTGAGAAAATATTATGTGTGATGGATTGCTCAAAAGAGCAAAAGGTATGATTCAGTACTCATATGTTGGCTGAGGAGGCTGATAACTGGTGGATCAACACTCGTCAGGTGTTGGAAGCTGCAAGTGAGGTGATTACTTGGACTGTATTTTGTAGGGAGTTTTTGAGGAAGTATTTTCCTGAAGACGTCCGTGGGAAGAAGTAGATATAATTTTTGGAGATGAAGCAGGGTAATTTAATGGTTACTGAGTACGCTACTAGATTTGTGGAGCTTGCTGAGTTCTATCCTCATTAAAGTGAGGCAACTGCTAATTTCTCAAAGTGTATCAAGTTTGAGAATGATTTGTATCTTGAGATTAAGCAGACGATTGAATACCAACAGATACGAAGATTTTCGGAGTTGGTGAATAGATGCAAGATTTATGAGGATGATAGTAAAGCTCGATTAGCTCATTATAAGAGCCTGAGTGAGAAGAGGGGGAAGTATAATCTAAACCTTGGGAATCCATATAATGCTCTAGCTAAGAAGGGTAAGCAGAGGGTTGTTGATGGTAAGAGGCCAAGTGGTACAGGTGTGGTGTGTTGGGTCATCATGTCAGTGAATGCAAGAGTGATGTGAGTAAGTGTTTTCAGTGTGGGAAGACATGACATCTGGTTGCTGATTGCAAGGACAATGTGAAGTGAACCAGGATATACCAGTACTCATTCCCAGAAGCTGAAGTAAGCTTCAACTAGAGGGAAGGTGTTTTCTCTGTCGGGGACTCAGACTTCCAGTGATGATAGGTTGATCAGAGGTATATGTTACATTAATAATACACCTTTGATTGTTATTATTAATACTGATGCTTCTCATTCTTTTATTGCTACTAATTGTGTGAAAAGGTTAAGTCTTGTTGTGTCCTCTATGAAGGGAGAAATGGTTGTCGATACTCCTGCTAAGGAATCAGTGACTACTTCTCTGGTTTGCTTGAATTGTCCCCTGTCAATCTTTGATAGAGATTTTGGTGTTGATCTTATCTGCTTGTCATTGAGGGATCTTGATGTTATTTTGGGAATGAACTGGTTGGAGTTTAATCACATTCATGTCAACTGCTATAATAAGTCGGTGCGGTTCCTTACTCCTGATGATGAGGATGAAGTTGGTTTCTTATCTGCTAGATAGTTGAGAGAGCTTTTGGAAGAGGAAGCTCATGTGATTACGTTGTTTGTGTCCCTATCTATGAAAATTTAAGCTTTGATTAATGAATTACAGATGGTGCATGAATTTTCAGATGTGTTTCCAGATGATATTTCAGATGTACCACTAGAGAGAGTTAGAGTTTTCTATTGATCTTGTCCCTAGTACTAGACCTATTTCTGTGGCACCATACAGGATGTCTGCGTCTGAGTTAGCAGAGTTGAAGAAGCATTTAAAAGATTTACTGGAAAATAAAATTTTTAGGCCAAATGTGTTACCTTGGGGAGCTCTGGTGTTGTTGGTAAAGAAGAAAGATGGTAGTATGAGGTCGTGCGTGGATTACCGACAGTTGAATAAAGTAGCGATCAAGAATAAGTATCCACTTCCAAGTATAGATGATTTGGTGGATTAGTTTATGGGTGCAGGTGTGGTTAGCAAAATTGACTTGAGGTCGGGTTACCATCAGATTCGGGTGAAGGATAAGGATATTCAGAAGACGGATTTTAGAACTCGGTATGGGCATTATGAATATTTGGTGATATCGTTCGACATTTCTAATGTACCTGGAGTGTTTATGGAGTATATGAATTGCATCTTTCATACTTGTAGTATTCTTCATTGATGGCATTTTGATCTATTCTAAGTGAGAGGAAGAACATGATGAATATTTGCAGATTGTGTTGCAAGTGTTGAAAGATAAGAAGTTGTATTCAAAGTTGTCAAAGTGTGAATTCTAGTTGTAAGAAGTTAGCTTTCTTAGTCATGTTATTTTAGGTGATGGTATTGTTGTGGATCTGTCCAAAGTAGATGCAATTCTACAATGGGAGGCTCTGAAGCCGGTTATAGTGATTAGAAGCTTTTTGGGCTTGGTTGGTTATTACCACATGTTTATTGAAGGATTTTCTAAGTTAGCACTTCCTTAACTTATTTGACTTGCAAAGGTTAAAGCATTTGTGTGGGACATTCATTATGAGAGAAGTCCATTGAGCTGAAGAAGAGATTGGCTACAACTTCAGTTTTAGTTTTTCCTGAACCTTATGAACCATTTATGGTGTATTGTGATGCGTCGTTGATGGGGTTAGGTGGTGTGTTGATGCAAGATGGTAAATTTGTGGCTTATGCTTCACAACAACTGAGGATTCATTAAATAAACTATCCTACTCATGATTTAGAGTTGGCTGCAGTGGTGTTTGTGTTGAAGGTTTGAAGGCATTATCTTTATGGTTCCATATTTGAAGTGTTCAGTGATCACAAGAGTTTAAAGTATATGTTTAATCAGAATGAATTAAATATGAGGCAACGTAGATGGTTGGAATTTCTTAAGGATTATAACTTTGGCTTGAATTATAATCCCAGTAAAGCTAATGTTGTGGTCGATGCTTTAAGTCGGAAGTCTTTACATATGTCTACTATGATGGTTAGAGAGTTGGAACTTATTGAACAGTTCGGTGAGTTGAGTTTGGTTTGTGAGCTAACACCGCACAGTTTGATGTTGGGTATGTTGAAGATCAACAATGATTTTCTTAATAATATTAAAGAGAGTCAGAAGTTAGATGTAAAGTTGGTAGACTTGATGATTGGGAGTAACCAGACTAAGGATAATGACTTTAGAGTGGACGAACAAGGTGTGTTGAGATTCCGTGATATGATTTGTAATCCTGATGTTTTTGAATCAAAGAAGATGATTTTAGAGGAAATTCATAGAAGTAGCTTGAGTATCCATCCAAGAGCTACAAAGATGTATCAGGATCTAAAAAAGATATTTTGGTGGCCTGGACTGAAGTACGATGTGGCTCAGTTTGTGTATGCTTGTTTGACCTGTCAGAAGTCAAAAGTTGGGCCTCAGAAACCTGCAGGGTTGATGCAACATTCCATAGTGGAAATGGGATAACATTTTGATGGATTTTATGACGGAGTTATCAAATACTCTGAGCGGGTGTGATTCCATTTGGGTGATTGTTGATAGACTGACAAAGTCGACGTATTTTATTTCTATTAACATCATATTTTCTTTGTAGAAGTTGGCAGAGATTTATATTCGTGTGATTGTGAAGCTGCATGGAGTTCTGTTGAGTATTGTGTCAGATAGAGATCCAAGGTTCACTTCCAAATTTTGGGAGAGTTTGCAGAAGGCATTGGGTTTGAAGCTGAGGTTGAGTTCTTCCTATCAACAACAGACAAATGGTCAGACATAGAGGACTATTCAGTCATTCGAGAATTTTTGAGAGCTTATGTTCTTGAGCAGGGAGGTGCTTGGGATAGTCGTTTACCGTTAATAGAGTTTACTTATAATAATAGTTATCATTCTAGTATTAAAATGGATTCTTTTTAAGCGTTGTATGGCCAGAGGTGTAGGACACCTCTGTGTTGGCATAAATCGGGTGAGAGTGTAGTGATTGGACCTGAGATTGTCCAATAGACTACTAAGAGATAAAGATGATTCGTGAGAAGATGAAAGCTTCACAGAGTAGGAAGAATTGTTACCATGATAAGAGGAGGAAGGATCTTGAGTTTAAAGAGGGAGACCATGTATTATTGAGAGTCACTCTGGTGACCGGTGTTAGGCATGCTTTGAAGTCGAGGAAGCTTACTCCTCAGTTTATTGGTCCATATCAGATATCAGAGAGGGTTGGAACTGTTGCTTATAGAGCGACATTGCCACCAAATTTTTCGAATTTGCATGATGTGTTCCATGTTTCACAACTTTGGAAGTACGTTCCAGATCCATTGCGTGTGATTTCGATGGATGATGTACATGTGAGGGATAACCTTACAGTTGATACCTATGAGGATTGAAGACCGTGAAATGAAGTGGTTAAGAGGCAAAGAGATTTCTCTCGTGAAGGAAGTGTGGGGAGGCACTGCCAGAGGGAATATGACTTGGGAGTTGGAAAGTAGGATGCGAGAGTCATATCCAGAGTTGTTCGCATCAGGTAAATTTTTGAGGACGAAAATATTCTAAGTAGGGGAAAGTTGTAATG
Organism: Lathyrus sativus; assembly: GCA_963859935.3. Classification (NCBI taxonomy): domain Eukaryota; kingdom Viridiplantae; phylum Streptophyta; class Magnoliopsida; order Fabales; family Fabaceae; genus Lathyrus; species Lathyrus sativus. The sequence goes on from CAWUDS030003465.1 coordinate 43,349, forward strand.
CCTCGTTTGTTTATTTAATTTTTTGTAATTAAATTATGTGATGTTGTGTAATTGTGTGTGTTAATGTGTGTTAAGGGATACCCTGGGTGTGGGGTTGTAGCCTTAAAAAGTAAAGTTAAGGTGTTGAGGGTGTGTGAGTAATAGTGTAGAGATGAGTGGTGTTATAAGTAAAATTAATTTAATTATATTAGTAATATTTAATTAATTATTTAATATTGGGTGAATATTATTTAATTAAAATAATTATTGAAGATTATTATTAATATTTTATTTAATTGGAATATTGAGTAAATTAGTAATAATAATAATATAATAAAGAAATAAAGGAGAGAGGGATAGAAACCGATAGATCGTGAAATTGAGAAAAAGTTTGGAGAAAAGGGAGAAGAGAGCTAGGGCATGGAAGAAGAAGTTAGGAAGAATCCTCATTGCTAAAGGTTGAATAACCTTTATAAGAACTCTAAGGTAAGGGTGAGGTTCTAATTATCTAAGGGATTGTATAATGATATGTGGGTGGGGATTGTGGTTGCTATGTTATGATTGTTTTCTTAAGTTTTGAACCTTAAAGTTGTATGATCATGTCATGTTGATATGTTTTGATTGAATCTGTATGATGATGGATTGTAAGATGATGTTATGTTGATAATTGTTTTGGGTGAGTTGTAAATTGATGTTGTTAGAACCATGTGTTGATGGAATTGTATGATGTAAATGTTATAACACAGATTGGTTCTTAATAATTACTCTTTGTTTTGATGATAACTGTTAGGAAATTTATATTTAAGAATTATATACTCTAAAATTTGTTTGAGAGTTTTACTGCAGATTGAAATTGTATTAACTCTCTAGAAGCAAATCTGCCTTGAATACAAGAAGTTATTCTGACTCTGAAGCGCCAGATGCACCTTACAGAAGAATCTGTTTGCTCCTCACAGAAGATCCTGAGCGTAGTCTCCAGAAGGATCTGAAGCAAGAAGCTCCAGAACATTCTGAGTCAGAAGCATCTGAAGATAATCAGAAGCATCTGAAGATAGTCAGAAGCATCTGAAGCTGGAGCATCATAAGTATAGAAGAATATTGATTGAAGAGTTTTCTCAAAGCATTAGTCTACAGAATTTTCTGAAAGTACCTACGCTGCTGAGTACTGAAGTTCTGTGTCAAAATGCTCTGATGATCAACACGCTAGAAGCACACACGCTGCAGAAGACTCTGATACAGCATAGTTCTGAATCTCATTAGAAGACTCTGATCCATTCAGACTCTGAAGAACTTGCTGAAACTGAAGAAGTATTTTCAAGAATATATCCGTTGGAACTATTCAACGTCTCTTTCCTTATTTGTGCTAGACACACTTACACAGACAAAAAGGATTTTTCTGTGCCATCTATTTCAAGGAAAGGTCAGTTGATGTGAAGACAAAAAGGTTCAGACCTTTTTGGGACTCTCTTTTCAACGTTCAGCTTGCATGATTCAGCTGCCTATAAAAGGAGATCTTCACTTCATTCTTCAGTGCTACACACTTGCTGAAAAGAAATCATAATATTCTAAAAGCTTTCATTCTTATTCTTCATAGAATCTCATTGTACTTAAACCTAAGAGAAAAATCACTGTTGTGATAAAAGCTTTATAGAAGCATTAAAAACTCTTGTATTTAATTTACATTGATTGTAAAGGATATCCCTTAAGAGGATTCAGTGAGAATCAGTAGCTCTTGAGAAGACTAAGAACCGTTGTTCTTAGGTGATACTATTGTAATCAGTTTGATTTAATAGTGGATTAAGTCCTTGTTGAGAAAGGCAAATCACTCTGGAAGGGTGGACTGGAGTAGTTGTTAAACGAACCAGGATAAAAATAATTGTGTGAATTTTTTCAAGTCTTAATTTTCCATACTTATTCAATCCCCCCCTTTCTAAGTATTATCTCACCTTCAGTTGGCATCAGAGCTCCGGTTCTGAGTGTGCTATCACTTAACAATGTCAGTAAAGATCCAGAGAGATATACTTTGATAAATATATTTATTTGTTATCATGGCTGATAATTCAATGTCAAATATTAACAATAAATATGAAGAGAGGGATAGAATCAGCACCAAACCTCCAATGTTTGATGGAGAAAAATTTGATTACTGGAAAGACAGAATTGAGAGTTTTTTCCTAGGATATGATGCTGATCTATGGGATCTTGTCATAGATGGATATGTACATCCCACAGATGGGGATGGCAAAAAGATTGACAGAAAATCTATGACAGATTCTCAGAAGAAAGACTTCAGAAATCACCATAAAGCCAGAACCATATTACTGAATGCTATTTCACATACAGAGTATGAGAAAATCACAAACAGGGAGACAACTTTTGATATGTTTGAATCCCTTAAAATGACCCATGAGGGAAATTCTCAAGTTAAGGAGACAAAAGCTCTGGCTCTGATCCAGAAGTATGAGGCTTTCAAAATGGAAGACTCTGAATCTGTTGAAGCCATGTTCTCCAGATTCCAGATACTCACTGCTGGGCTGAAAGTTCTGGACAAGGGATATTCCACGTCAGATCATGTAAAGAAAATCATCAGAAGTTTGCCCATCAGATGGAGACCAATGGTGACTGCCCTGAAGATGGCCAAAGATCTGAACAAGATCTCTCTAGAAGAACTCATCAGCTCACTGAGGAGCCATGAGATTGAGCTTGAGGAAGATGAACCTCAGAAGAAAGATAAAGGTAAATCTGTAGCATTAAAATCTAACAAAACTGCTAAAGCTTTGCAGGTCATTCAAGAAAGCTCTGAAGAGTCTTCTTCTGAAGAAGAAGATGAGTTATCCATGCTGTCCAGAAGGATTAACAAACTCTGGAAGCACAAGGGAAAGAAGTTCAACAACTTCAGAAGATCTGACAACAGAAAGGAATCTTCTAGTCACAGAAGATCTGCCAAGAAAGAAGTGGTGTGCTATGAGTGCAAAGAACCTGGGCACTACAAAAATGACTGCCCCAAACTTCTGAAAGAAAAACCTAAGAAGAAGTTCAACAAAAAGAAGAAGGTTCTGATGGCAACATGGGATGACTCAGATGAGTGTGAATCATCTTCTGAATCAGAAGAAGAATGTGCAAACGTTGCACTGATGGCCAGGACAAAGGATCAAGAGGAAGGTACCTCAGGATATGAATCTGAATCTGAATCTGATGATGATGCAGAAGAGGTAATGGCTAAACTTACCAAAGAAGAACTCATTAAAGTTGTAACAGAAGTTCTTAAAAGTTATAACAACATATAACTCAAATACAAGAAGCTGAAAAGCAATCTTGAATCTGAGATTGATCTTCTGAAAACAGAACTTGTTGAGCAGAAAGAAATAAATTTAAAAATAAAAAATGACTTTGAAAGAACTCAACAAGAATCTGATTCTGAGACTAAGTCTAGTGAAAATATTTTAGAAAAATATGACTCTAGTTTTCAGAGATTTCTCACTAAGAGCATAGACAGAAGCAAGATGGCTTCCATGATCTATGGTGTTAGTGGAAACAACAGAAGAGGCATTGGATATGAGTCTTCATCTGGAAGCAATCCAAAACTTGTTGACAAACTTTTCATCAGGAAGACACCTCTGTATTCTCAATTCAAATTTGGTCACTTGAATGACATTAAACACACAAGCTCTGAGAAGAGTACTTATGTGTTTAAACCTAAGGCAAGTCAGAATAAACATTATGTTGCAAAACAGAAGTTTAGACAAACCTACAAACCAACTAACCCCAAAGGACCCAAGAAGATCTGGGTACCTAAAAACAAAATAATTCCTGTTGCAGATGTTCTTAGCAGCAAGGTCAGGACACCAATCATGGTACCTGGACTCTGGATGCTCACGACACATGACAGGAGAAAAGTCTATGTTCCAAAGCCTGGAACTTAGATCTGGAGGGGACGTGAAGTTTGGAGGGAACCAAAAGGGCAAGATCATTGGATCTGGCACAATTGGAAATGGTAAACTTCCCTCCATTACTAATGTTTTACTTGTTGAAGGGTTAAAACATAACTTATTGTCCATAAGTCAATTAAGTGACAATGGTTATGATATAACTTTTAATCAAAAATGTTGTAAAGCTATTAGTCAGAAGGATGGCTCTATCCTATTTAGTGGTAAGAGGAAAAACAACATTTATAAAATAAATCTTTCAGAACTTAAAGTTCAAAATGTTAAATACCTCTTGTCTGTGAATGAAGAGCAATGGGTCTGGCACAGAAGATTGGGCCATATTAATATGAGACGTATATCTCAGATTAATAAACTTAATCTTGTCAGAGGACTCCCTAATCTGAAGTTCACTTCAGATGCTCTTTGTGAAACATGTCAGAAAGGGAAGTTTTCAAAAACATCTTTCAGATCAAAAAATGTTGTTTCTACCTCTAAACCATTAGAACTACTTCATATTGATCTGTTTGGACCAGTGAAAACTGCATCCATCAGAGGCAAGAAGTATGGATTGGTCATTGTTGATGACTTTAGCAGATGGACATGGGTAAAGTTCTTAAAACACAAGGATGAGTCACATTCTGTGTTCTTTGACTTCTCTCCGTATTCTCCTTCATGGATGGTTTCTCGGGCTATAATCAGATTAAAATGGCGCCAGAAGACATGGAGAAGACAACCTTCATTACCCCATGGGGAACATTTTGCTATAAAGTGATGCCCTTTGGTTTGAAGAACGCTGGGGCAACGTATCAGCGTGCAATGACGACTCTCTTTCATGACATGATGCATAAAGAGATCGAGGTTTATGTTGATGATATGATCGCCAAATCCCAGACGAAAGAGGAGCATTTGGTGAATCTGCTGAAATAATTCAAGAGGCTTAGGAAGTTCAGGCTGAGACTGAACCCTAACAAGTGCACCTTCGGGGTGAGATCGGGTAAACTACTGGGGATTATCGTGAGCGAAAAAGGAATAGAGGTTGATCCTGCGAAAATAAAAGCAATACAAGAAATGCCGAAGCCTAAAACAGAAAAAGAAGTGCGTGGGTGTTTAGGGAGATTGAACTACATCGCTCGGTTCATATCTCACCTAACAGCTACGTGTGAGCCATTATTCAAGCTGTTGAAAAAGGATCAGGCTGTGACCTAGAATGAAAATTGTCAAAAGGCGTTCGATAAAATAAAACAGTATTTGCAGGAGCCTCCTATTTTGATACCTCCAGTGGCAGGGAGACCCTTGATTATGTATTTGACGGTTCTTGAGGGGAGTATGGGTTGTGTTCTTGGTCAACATGATGAGACAGGGCGTAAAGAGCATGCGATATACTACCTGAGTAAGAAGTTTACTGACTGTGAGTCTCGATACTCAATGCTCGAAAAAACTTGTTGTGCGCTAGCATGGGCCGCCAAGCGTTTGAGGCAATACATGCTAAATCATACAACCATGCTCATTTCGAAGATGGATCCTATCAAATACGTATTTGAAAAGCAGGCACTATCTGGGAGAATTGCCCGTTGGCAGATGGTTTTGACCGAATATGACATCCAGTATGTTTCATAGAAGGCTATAAAAGGGAGTGTGTTATTGGAGTATCTTGCTGAGCAGCCTATTGAGGACTACCAATCGATGAGGTTTGATTTTCCTGACGAGGATATCATGTACCTAAAGACAAAAGATTGGGAGGAATCGTTGCCGGATGAAGGACCAAAGACGGATTCCAAGTGGCAGTTGATATTTGACGGAGCTGTGAATTCCTATGGTAGCGGAATAGAGGCAATCATCACTACTCCACATGGGTCGCACATCCCATTTACTGCTCGATTGACCTTTCCGGTTACCAATAATGAAGCCGAATACGAAGCTTGTATTATGGGGCTTGAAGAAGCCATTGATTTGCGAATCAAAAATCTGGATGTATACGGAGACTCAGCTCTGGTGGTGAATCAAATAAAAGGAGAATGGGAGACACGTCAGCCCAATTTGATACCGTACATGAATTATGCAAGGAGATTGTTGCCTTTCTTTGACAAGGTTGAATTGCATCATGTGCCGCGAGCAGAAAATCAAATAGCTGACGCCCTGGCTACATTGGCTTCCGTGTATAAAGTTAACTTTTGGAACGAGGCTCCCAGGATTGTTATCTCTCGGCTTGACAGGCCCGCATTCATATTTGCCATTGACGAAGCATCTGATGATAAACCTTGGTATTTTGACATCCAGAATTTCCTGAAGAACAAGGAGTATCCGGCTGGGGCATCCAGTCGCGATCAGAAGACTCTCAGGAGATTGGCTGGTAATTTCTATCTAAATCCGGACGGTGTTCTATACAAAAGGAATCACGACTTGGTGTTGTTACGCTGTGTAGACGAGAAAGAGGCGAGGTTGCTCGTGGAGGAAATACATGAGGGTACGTTTGGTACACATGCTGGTGGGCATGCTATGACCAAAAAGCTGTTGCGGGCAGGTTATTACTGGCTAACTATGGAAACTGACTGCTTCAAGTTTGCGAAGAGGTGTCATAAGTGCCAGATTTATGCGAATAAGATCCATGTGCCTCCGAGTCCCCTGAACGTGATGTCATCACCGTGGCCATTCTCGATGTGGGGAATTGATATGCTTGGAAAGATTGAGCCGACGGCATCTAACGGACACCGGTTCATTTTGGTAGCAATTGATTATTTTACCAAATGGGTGGAAGCGGCATCATATGCTAATGTGACCAAACAGGTGATAGCCAGGTTTATCAAACGAGATATCATTTGCAGATATGGAATCCCAGAGCGGATTATTACTGACTACAGTTCGAACTTAAATAACAAGATGATGAAGGAGCTGTGTCAGAATTTTAAGATTGAACATCACAACTCTTCTCCTTACCGACCCAAGATGAATGGCGCTGTCGAAGTGGCCAATAAGAATATAAAGAAGATTGTTCAGAAGATGGTGGTGACCTATAAGGACTGGCATGAGATGCTACCTTTCGCTTTGCACGGTTATCGTACGACGGTACGCACATCAACCAAAGCAACCCCGTTCTCGTTGGTATACGAAATGGAGGCGGTGTTACCACTGGAAGTTGAGATTCCTTCCCTGAGGGTATTACGAGATGTCCAACTTGACGAGGCAGAATGGGTGAGAGACAGGTTGAATCAGCTGAGTTTAATGGATGAGAAGAGGCTAGCTTCTCTAGCATACGGTCGGTTGTACCAGAGCGGGATGAAGAAAGCGTATGATAAGAAGATACACCCTCGAAGCTTTCAGACGGGCGACCTTGTGCTGAAGAGCATTCTCCCGCCACAAACTGATCACAGAGGCAAATGGACACCTAATTACGAAGGGCCATACGTTGTTAGGAAAGTCTTTTCAGGAGGAGCTTTGTTGCTGTCCACCATGGACGGTGAAGACTTTACGTCGCCTGTGAATTCGGACGCAGTTAAAAGATACTTTGCTTAAAATTGACCCGCTGGACAAAAAAGAGAGTTCAGGCAAAAATGGGGCATCCCGGCGAACTAAAAACAGAATAAAAGGTTCGGGCAAAAGTTAGGGATAAAATTGAAAAGATGTACACCCGCGAAGTCGAAAACCTACACTGGGCGGCTTCGGCAAGAAAGGGTATCCCGATGAACTGAAAACCCGCAAAGGGCAGTTCACGCAAAAGTTAGGGATTTAAAAAAGCAAATGACTGCGGTCCGAATTTGATGCTGCATTACTTGGTGGTTGGGAGAATACTTTGGGGGTTCGTTTATCAGATACAATCTCTTCCGAAAGTTGAATACCGGGAAAGCGCCAAAGTCAGGCGAGTCATAGGAGGATCATCTCATGATGTTTGTCTGCACCACGTTGCCGACATATGCGCAAATTTGATTTGTCATTGTATTTATGCTTCTTGTGCATACTTGTATATTTGTTGTGCGTAACCTCCTCTTTTCAGGAGTTACATCCAGTGTACAAAACTCCGCCTATTCAGAGGCCTAATCAGTAAAACATGTTATTCATTATTTGATACTTGTTCTTTACTGTTTTGTATGTGAAAAACGCCAATGTTTTGATAAAACTAGCAGTTGCATAACGTTGCTGGCCCTTGCCAATAATTGCTAAAACTTCAAATTGACTGAAAATGATGTCACTGCCGCTAACTTGAATAGATTTGATTGTATAGACTTGTTTTGTCTCGTTTGTGGTGTTGCAGGGTTCTTGCCCATGTGAAGTGGACGATCAGAAAATTGTAGTCCTAACCAGAGTCTCTTGACGAAAGGACTTGATCATTATGTGATATGGATCCCCACGCAGGTCGCGCTTCATTCCCCGAAGCTGAGATGACACTGTTCCTTACTAAAGAAGGATCAATTTCCCCAGCAAGTTGCAGCTTATCCCCAAAGGATATTCTCTAAAAGGTCAAGATTAATGCTCCCCACAGGATGTCTATCCTCAGTCCCGAGTTTGTAAACTGTGGCCAGATGGTTTACTTTCCCCAGCAGGGTCGTTTACCCTTAGCAGAGTTTGATAATTTTAAAGATTGTAAGCTTTACTCAGACAGTGGTGTTTCTCCAAAAAGATTCCTTATCCTCAGCGGAGTCATTTAGTTTTCATCGAATTGATAGTTCTAGGGTTGTAAATTGTGCCCAGACAGTTCATTATCCCCAGTAGGGTTGTTTTATTCTCCCCAGCGGAGTCACTCCCTGTTCCCAGCGGAGTTGGTTAATATTCCCCGAGAGAGTCGTTTCTTCCTCGGCGGAGTTCCCTCTCCCCAGCAAGTGTTTTTCTTTCCTCCCCGTGGAAATTGAAGGTTTAAAGCTCTCCCCGGCAGAGTTGGTTGTATGTCCCAGCATACATTGAGATACCCGTTCATTCCCCTCAGCAGAGTGGTATTTGTCCTCAGCGGCCGTGTTGAAGCCAGCTTATCAGAGCTCCCTGTCGCTTGCGCGAAAATAAGGTGTCGGCATGACAGAAGAGTCGCCACCTTTCGTTATTTATCCCTCAGAGCGGGAAAGGAAACAATTGGAAAAACCTGACGAAAAAGGGTAAGACAAGGTCATCGCAACCATTGTCTGGGTTCGGGAGTCGGTTACGCAAGGGGAAGGTATTAGCACCCCTCACGTCCGTCGTACTCGACGGGATCCACGCTTGGTGTTTATAAGGAAAAGGGTTGGTTTTATTCTATCTACCTATCAAGGCTGGCTTAAAAAGAAAAGAAAATGACTCGGCAAAGCGTCGCACTTTATGCCTACGTATTCTCATCAGAGAATGAGAAATCAGAGTCAACGTAGTTCGGCCTACGAAGGGTTGTGGGGGAAGGTAGCTCGCCAAGACTTCGCCATCTTGTGCCTACGTACTCTCAACAGGCATGAGAGATCAGAGCTCACGTAGTTCGGGAAACTACGGTTTATTTCCTGTTTTGAAAGAAGTGTTTTTTATTGTTTGCGATTTCAACCGCACTAGAGACTATGACCTGAGAGTGAATGCGTCGCATGTCACCCAAAGGGTACCATACTAAACATTCAGAATGTGGAAAAGGAACTCTCCCACAATCCTTTCTCAGATAGCTTAAGGCTCGTAACGTACGAAAGAAATCATTCATGATTACTGTATCTTAAACTGTTTTGAGATGAGAAGAGAACAGGCCCAACTAGGAGGGAGACTATCAAGTCCTACTGTTATCATGCCATGGATTCATCCTATGGTTGAAGTTTGAACAGGGAACTCCTAGAAGTTGTCATGCATAGGTTTCAACCTAAAAGTCTATCATCAAATCCTTATCAAAGGAAATGAGAGTCCTAAGGGATCATGTCAATGATACACCAAAACAGACAAAGCATCAGCTTAACAGTAAAATACATGCAATGCAAGTGAGGGAGGAAATGTGTGTGGGGCTTCAGCCTCCACAAGCTCGTCTCGACCTCAAGCCAGTCATGAAATAACAGTAATCATACTGAAAAATAAACAACATGCTATCAAGCAATAAACAGTAAACTGCAGTCATACAGATAAAAGAAATGAAATACCATCCATGTTTGAGAAAGAAATTATCTACATCTAAGCTCTCCCTAATCCTAACCCTAAAAACAAAACCCTAATCTACCTCTAAGCAAAGCCCTAAAGCAAAACCCTAATCAAAAGAAATCAATCCCAGTCTTCAAGCTTCAAAACAAGCTTACCAAAGAAAGGGAGCTAAGTAGGCAGACTCATAGTGCCTTCCTCAGGAAAGCACTAGGAGGCTTATACTTAGGACTCATATCCCATGTGGCTCAACAACTGTGATCGGTTTACGTTCCTCCTCAGGAGAAACTAAACTCACATGAAGGCTCCAACATCATTGGATACTTGAGAAATCCTACATGAACTAAGGGAACTAAGTGAACAGACCCATAGTGCCTTCTTCAGGAAAGTACTAGGGGGCTTCCACTTAGGAATCATATCCCATGTGGCTCAACAACTGTGATCAGTTTACATTCCTCCTCAGGAGAAACTAAACTCACATGAAGGCTTCAACATCATTGGATACTTGGGAAATCCTACGTGAACTAAGGGAACTAAGTGAACAGACCCGTAGTGCCTTCCTCAGGAAAGTACTAGGGGGCTTCCACTTAGGAATCATATCCCATGTGGCTCAACAACTGTGATCAGTTTACATTCCTCCTCAGGAGAAACTAAACTCACATGAAGGCTCCAACATCATTGGATACTTGGGAAAGAGGTGAGAAGAAAGAATGAAAGACATCCATAGTGCCTTCCTCAGGAAAGTACCATGAACTTCCCTCAGACTCCAGGGTCTCAAACCTCACAGAAAGAGAGAAAGCTCCTAAACCAGGCCTTCAATCCATGCCTCCTCCAATCCTCTAGTATGCTCCACTAAGCCCCACAATGAGATGCCAAGCTCCTCCAATCAAAGGAATACCCCAAAGCAAAGCAAACTAACAAAACTTGCCCTAAAGGCCACACAAACAATCATTCAATTCAAAAATCGACTAAAAATAGTATATTATTCTATTAAATCCTAATATAAATGCTAGGGGACCCTAAATAACTACCCTTAAGTCCCATATATTCCCCATAGACTAAATTGCCCTATAAAACCTAAATCTAAAATTGTTATGATCCTATGCTAAAGTTTTAATCAAATTCTATACTACCTAGAACTACCTAATTAAAACTACCCTAAAAATTATCACAAAATTATGAAATTAATTCAGGGGGAACCTAAACCATTCATCTAATCATCCTAAAAAAATTGGACTCAAAATCCTAAGGGAACTACCCTAATTAAATTCTACAAGTTAGTATACCAACTAAAAGAATTAAAAAAAGCAATTAAAAATAAAAATGCACAAAAAATATAAAACTGAAATAAACTGGCTATTTTATGATTTTATATTTTTCTAGACAGAAAATAAAAATTGCGAAAAAAAGTCTCATTAAAAAATATGCATTTTTCAATTTTATATGAATTTTTGAAGTTTAATAAAATCTCGGCCGCAGGATGGTCTTCCAAGTCAACAAGTCCACATACAATCAATGGTCTATATTATGTCTTCAACCTTGGTCCATCTAGGGTTTTAGAATCCATGAAAAAAATAAACTCCATGCATGAAACTTTCCACCACTTGTTCTCTCTCATTTCTCCATCAAATGACACAATCCAAGAACCAAACTTGACTAGAATTTTATGTAGAATCCAACCATGCCTTTGGATTTCGTTGAAACTAACTACACCATGCAAACCGAACCACACAACTCCATGGATCCAAACTTTCTTCAATTTTCGACCATCATAAAACTCAACAATCTTTGTATATAAATGACCTCCATGTTATGCTCATCATCCTAAGCTATAGCACACGAAATAATACTCTCTATCCAATGAGTTCTTGACCATTAAAGAATCATGTCCAATTTTCAATCTTCACCAATGGCTCTATAACTTCCCATGATTAATCACCTAATGGTCACTAATGGTTTTCCAACAAGAACTAATCCTAGCCATGCCTAAAGTGAGAGGTAAGAACAGTTTTGCATACCTTGCCTCTTGCAATGGTGGATGTTGAAAGGCTTCGAATCAATCCTTGTAGATCTTCACAAATGGTCCCTAGGTGATGAATAACACTCTTCTTGCACAAGATTTGATGGAGACGGCTTGTATCTTCAGATTCAATCCTTTTTGCTCTCTTGCAACTTCACTTGAAAAGCTCCAATTCTTCAACAATGGTGGCTCACTCCAGCATGAACATGTTCAGGGATGTTTATGGAGATGATTTGTGTGAAAATATGGAAGGGTAATGAAGAGAAAAATGGAGTTTCAATACAATTTGCAAAATGGAGAATTTTGGTTCAAACTCTTTTTTCTACCACCATTAACATCAACAATCACCAACCTTTCACCAATGGAGAGTGTAATCAATATATAGAGGTGTTTAGAAGGGTCTAGAATCTTCTAGATCAATCTAGTAGGAACTTGAACTTTCATGAAATGATATTTTGCACTTCCATTCTCACCACATGAAATATCATGACAAAAACCCTATAACTTGAGTTATTAACTTGATTTTCTCCTTAAGTGGTATTTTGGACAAGATACAAAGCTTAAACACCTTGTTTATGAAGCTTTTCTTTGTTTTGACTTGGTGCCCCATTATGCAAGTATGACTTTTACAAAGCAACTCCAAAATTTAAGCCTCAAATCAAAATTGTGGCTGAACCATTGTTCTTAAAATGTCATTGGGAGTCAAAATGACCTATCATATGCCATGGTTTGGATTTGGAACTTGGATTTTAGGATTTTCCATTTCACTTGAATTAACTTATGTCCCATTTTTAGGCTATTTTTATCACTTTTTTTTTATGAGCCTTTCCAACATCTCATGACCACCCTAATAGCCTTAAAACATCATTCTAAGCAACTTTAATGCTGAAGGTTTTTCCATTTGAAGCTTGGAAGTAGGAGATATGGCCATATGCTTGAAATGACCTATAAGTTCAAAATGACCAAAATACCCTTGGCTTGTCAAAGCCATAACTTGAGTTCTACAAATCCTATCAAGGACTTCTAGTACTCTCTAGAAAGCTAAGAAGATGATCTTCAACATTCATGTTTACCAAGAGATCATAGGAATCATCCTACTAGGGAAAAAGTTGTCTGCAAGTTGGGTGACTTTCAAGGACCCAAATTCACACACCTCAGATGACCTGTAATTTGTCAAAACCATAACTTGAGCTCTGTAAATCCTATCAAGGACTTATACGACTCAAATTAAAGCTAAGAACAAGCTCTACAACATTTATGTTGTGGGGAAGATGAGATGACAATCACATCTTGAGCTAAAACTGCCTGGAAGATAGGGATCAAACTAGGGGATTTTACACTGTCCATCCTTAGAAACCCTAGCTTAAAACTTCTCAAACTCCTCAATCATGATGAGTTGGTCTAGGAATCATCCTTATAACATCTCAATACATCATTCCATGATACATGGCCCTTGGATTAGGTCTCAACCTTCTCCAAATCTTTAGTTGACCTAGGGTTGACCCAGTCAAAACCCTAATTCTACTATTCATGGTTGAATCTTCTGAAATCTTGCATAATGACCTATCTGGGCTTCGTGATGGCTTTCAAGACATCTCATAAACTTTCTCAAAGCTTCAAGTTCATTCTCAAAGTCTCAGAATCATTTGAGAAGCTCCCACAACTCTCAAGCTATGAAGCACACAACCTTGGTTTCAACCAATTCCTCTGAGGATCTCTTGAACTTTCTGATGAAGGTATCAACCTTCAAACACTTGATGGATAAATAAATGTTGGTCAAATTTTGGGGTGCAGCAGCTGCCCCTATTCAAACGGCTTGAACCTGACTGGGTGAGAAGCGAACGACTCTCAGCCAATCAAGGTGCGAGACGGTTGAATACCGGTAAACCCGAAAATTTGCCAACTGCACGAGCACACGATACTCTGCGGGGAACAAATCTTCGAATACTGCAATACTAGCTGCACGGCAACTAGCTGGGGAAATATTGATCTGACATCGCCGTCAGTTATCTACGTTAACTTTTTCTGATATCGTCTTCAGGCAACCAAAACACCCAACATCACCGCTGGAAGACTAAACCACCTGACATCGCCGTCGGACAATCAAAATACCCCCGCATCGCCGCTGGAGAACTAAATCTGACATCGCCGTCGAATAATCAAAATACCCCGCATCGCTGCTGGAGAACTAAATCTGACATCGCCGTCGGACAATCAAAATACCCAACATCACCGCTGGAGAACTAAATCATCTGGCATACCCAACATCGCCGCTGGAAAACTGAATCTGACATCGCCGCCGGAAACAAACATCACTCTGAGAGACACTCGACATCGCCGTCGTACAAACATCATCTCTGCTGGGGATTTAAAGAGTCTGACATCGCCGTTGAACATAATCTTCTGACATCGCCGCCAAAACAGACATAATCTGACCTCGCCGTCAAAGCAAACATCCAACATCGCCGCCGGAAACAAACATAATCTGACCTCGCCGTCAAAACAAACATCCAACCTCACCGCCGGAAACAAACATAATCTGACCTCGCCGTCAAAGCAAACATCCAACCTCACCGCAGGAAACAAACATAATCTGACCTCGCCGTCAAAGCAAACATCCAACCTCACTGCTGGAAACAAACATAATCTGACCTCGCCGTCGAAGCAAACATCCAACCTCACCGCTGGAAACAAACATAATCTGACCTCGCCGTCAAAGCAAACATCCAACCTCACCGCTGGAAACACACATCTGACCTCGCCGTCAAAGCAAACATCCAACCTCACCGCTGGAAACAAACATAATCTGACCTCGCCGTCAAAGCAAACATCCAACCTCACCGCTGGAAACACACATCTGACCTCGCCGTCAAAGCAAACATCCAACCTCACCGCTGGAAACAAACATAATCCGACCTCGCCGTCGAAACAATCATAATCTGATCTCGCCGTCGAAACAAACATCCAACCTCACCGCCGGAAACAAACATAATCTGACCTCGCCGTCGAAACAAACATCATCTGACCTCGCCGTCGGAAACAAACATAATCTGACCTCGCCGTCGAAACAAACATCCAACATCGCCGCCGGAAACACACATCTGACCTCGCCGTCAACGTGGAGAAACTTCATTGGGGAATTGGTCACACGGTAACCGGTAATACGTAGTCGATCATACCATTAGGCATTCTGCATTACTGAGATAACTGCCTCATTAACACGGGCAGACTTCAATCATGGAGTCTTCAAAGGGGATTTCAACTTCGCCGTCGGAAAACCTGCTGAGGAGGACGCTTCACCGCTGGGGAATTTGGAGAACTATCATGTAACTCCGCTCCGGGGGTCCAGAACTCATTCTGGATAAATCAACTCTGCTGAGGACTTCAAGACTCGTCTTGAACAAACAATTTCGTCGGGGACCTTCAAGAATCATCTTGAACTGATAGCCATTCTGGAGCAAACATTTTGTTGGGGATTCCAGGAATCTTCCTGGGCAACTCTTGCCGGGGACAGACCAATCATGGCTTGAGCAGCTTCCAAGGATTCGGCTCTCTTGGGGCTTCAGGAATCGTCCTGGGTGATCTTAGCTGGAGACTCCAAGTATCAATTTGAGCGACCAATCCTGGAGACTGCATTGGGGTCTTAAGAATCGTTTTAAGCAAACGGCCCTACTGAGGGATTTGAGAATCATCTTGAACTGAAGACTTCGCTGGGGATCTCAAAAATCATCTTGAGCACGCGACCTCGTTGGGGAGAATGTCAGGAATCGTCCTGAGCAACTGATCCTTCGGCGGAACACCTGTAAAATAAGAATGGTAACAACCTAGATCATGTTTATGATGCATATGCTTCGGCGCCATGCTCCACACGGTGGAAATGCTATGCGTTTATGCTAAATGCTATGCAATCATGCACAATGATGCGATCCTGTCAGCAAAATAAATGCCGAGGGGGAAATCCTCCTGTCAAGGAGAAGGGACTACTCATATAGAGGAATCATCCTGCTGAGGAGAGCGTGGACACGCCAATATCAATCGGACTCTGTCTGGGGAATTGATCTTCGGTTGACTGCTGCAGGGGAAACAACTTCAGCTGATTACTGCAGGGGACGAAGCTCTACGAGAACCCGAACCTGCTGAAGGAAAGCGATGTCAATCGCGGGAGTGAACTGCGTGGCCGCCATGGCTACTTTTCTGGGGATAACAACTCTGTGGGGGACCAACTTCAGCTGCTCAACACTCCACTGGGGAAAAACCAATCATGATCTGATCACCTTCCAAGGATCCGGCTCGCTTGGATATCTGCAAACTCGGCTGAGGAAGGAGAAGCCACTCTGCTTTGCTGGGAAGAGTCCGACTCTGGGGAAATACCGCATCGGCTGTTCAATGCTCTGCTAGGGAAAACCATTCATGGTCCCAACTGCTTCCAAGGATTCGGCTCTCTTGGGGGTCTGCGTACTCAGCCGGGGAGAGAGTCATTCTACTTCACTGGAGAGTACGACTCTGATGAGGAATTTCAATTCCGCTGGGGAAGAGGAGTCATCCGACTTCGGGGGAGAATACAACTCGGGTGGGGAATCTCAATTCCGCTGGAGACTTCAGTCTGGCACTATCAGTTACTGCATACTTCGGCGTACGAACAACTTCCTACGAAACCTGCACTTGTGACCCGGTGCTGGGGGACATATGAGCTTCGGCGACTTTACTGGGGAAAACACGAGCTTCGGCACCCGAACATTTCTATGAAACTTACACTTGTGACCCGGTGCGGGGGGAAAAGAATCCCGCTTCGGCGCTTGAACACTTCTACGAAATCCGCACTTATGACCCGACGTTGGGGAAGAATACGAGCTTCGGCGCGCGACTCAGCTGATGAGGTGACGTTCCTTCAGGACACGTCTGCTTGGGGAAAAGAATCATCTCTGCCTGGGGAGACATATCAATGCTCACAATCTCGCGTTCATACTCTGCGGAGGAGAAGCCACTGAACTCTGCTGGAGAAAGAGGAATCGTCCCGCTTCGGGGATATCAATCCTGATCTTCTGAGAATAATCTCGCATACGCCTTACGGGGACTGACCCTTCTGGGTAACACTTGCTGGACTATCCGGTCTGATGAGGAATACCTGTGTGTCAACACTGCTGGGGATATCGATCCTTAGCTACTCATTATTCACTCTGATGGAGATGTACTGACCCTATCAAGGAAACACCTCTGACATCTGCGGCAGATAACAATCGATTACTGCACTTGAGTCTCCCTTCACCGAGGAAAACAACCCTGAACGATCTTTTTTGAACACCCTAAGTCCTTATAGGGTACGAAGTAATCTGCTGAGAAATAACTCTTCTCTGGATGATATCAAAGTCTACTCGTCTGGAGGTTACTCAATAAGGGAATCAACGTCGACCTCTGCCTGAGGGATGAGTCAATGACTTAGACTCGGAGGGGACGGGAGTCACACTTGGACTCTGTGGGGATACAACGTTGCATCAGTCCCACTGCTTAGGAAATAAAACCAAATCTGCTGGTCAGGGAAGGCTTCAGTCTCAACCCACTTGGGAAAATAGCACATCAGGCTAATCAACGTTCAATGCTTAGGAGGGCCATACTATGCCGGGGATATCAATCCCGCCCTACCGAGGCTAATCTTGACCCTACTCTGATAAGGGATAAATGCCATCTCAATTTGCCGCAGTCTCAAACTGCACAGGGGAAACCATCTCAAACTGTACATCTCTGTTGAGAAACAATCCTGATTCAACAACGTCAATACAGGGAATATAGACTACCAATCATGGAGCCGAGTAACAGGTTAGGCTGTAGGATAACAATCTAATGACAACAAGGCTTCTTCAGAAGACTCAGGTTTTGGAAGGGTAATGGCGCGATTCCCCGACACTCAATTCTTGCTAGGGTGAACAAACTCATTTGAACAACTTGCCCCCGTACAATTCAACTTGCCCCAATCCGACTCTTGGGAAAATTCATTCTGAACAGAAAACAACTAGTAACAAGACAATCCTCAGATGGCTTGCCCCAACATCTGTACAACGGAAGGATTCATCCCCCACTAATCAACTCTCAGCATGGTTGGCTTCAATATCTGTGAAGTAGTTTGCCCCTGAACGAGCGATGAGCGACTCAACATGCTCTGATTGAACACTGGAGGGATCTGCCCCCAAATCGCAAGAATTCTGGATAACTGCCCCTGATTGGGTCTCGAGAAGATTCTCTTCCGATCAACCGCTTCTTGCATAGACTGCCCCATAATCAACCGATACTCCGGGACTTGTCCTCAGACAAACTGATTCCAAACTCACAGGAAGTCAGTGCCCCAAATTCACAGGGCTTCGCATCATACCATTCTGATCCAGACCTCTGACGATTCAGTCCTGATTGACTATTCCCTGTTGAAGTTCCTCCGTATCAGCTCCTGACCTGCAATTAAAATTGTCTATTCACGAATGGTAATTTTAATGCAGTGTTCATGCAGATTTTGAAAAAATGTACTGTCACTCGTTTACGTGTCATGCTAGTGAGTGACGAATGAACCAAAGAGTTCAAACGTAGTGCTGATGTAACCAGTGAAAAATACAATAAGGATATGATTAGCAAATCATGAAGGAGTCAGGTTACTCAACCTTATCGTAATGCGTTTTCAGAATAAACCCTGCCTCAATTAGGTCTTTTAAGGGTTGTAACGTGGTCGGGTTCACGGTTCGTGAAACAAAGGATATTTGGCTCAAATTATGATTTGTACCCACCTCTTCTACGTGATGATCTCCGATCCTAAAGTCCAGTTAACTTAGCTCGAGCGCTCGCCTCTTTGAGAGGCATGTTGAACATTGGGAACACTGGTTAAAGAATTCACAAGGTGTTTCGGAGTGACAGTTACTCCTTTTTCGTTTTCGGCGTCTGTGTCTACACGACTTTGTCCTTGTTTGAGGATTTTTCTTTTTTTTATCCTTTCTTTTTCATTCTTTCGATTCCCTAATTTTTGCCTGGACTGACTCTTCAGAGTTCTTTTCGATTTTTCTTTTGAAGTCCAGCGGGATGCCCTGATTTTTGCCTAAGTATTTGCTTTTCAGCTATTCTTTTCTTTTACTTAGCGGGCTTTCTTATTCCTTTTTCTTTTCTTTGGAACAAGTCGTGCGACACTGGCTGTCTGGATTTATCCGAGAGGCTTGTAACTGTCTCACTCCTGATTGGTGAGGTTTAACCATTGTGGTTGATGAGGTACGACCTCTGGGGAGAAGTACGATGTGATTGGTCCTCGAAGGACAACACTCCTCTATAAGACTTGAACGCTCGATCAAGCTAACTGACAACTACCCTGCCCCGGGTTAAGATGTGAGGGTTAAAAAGTCCGAACGAAACTTCTACTTCTCGGCTCGAAGTGGTTAACAAGGGATTCTCTTCCTTATCTCTCCGGTGTTTAGGGAATTTGAAACAATGCCTTGTACGTCATCGGCAAGGTTTTATCTGAAAGCAATACGATCATCGGTTATGAGTATTCAGTTTCATCATCCTCCCTCCAATCTTTGCTACTCATAGTAATAAAGTGGAGTAAATAAAATGCAAGTGTCAGTGCAATGCAGTAAATGAGTGACAACGACACAACTAGTTCAGAAAAAATGCATATTCACTTTATTAATATTGCCATTCGAAACATACAATGTTTAACAGCAAGTAGTAACTAACAGAAAAGAAACTACAAATGCAAATGATAAAAAGTCCGAGGACTGCCAATGCTGAGGACGTCTGCCTGTCTGGACCACTGGCTTCTGGAAATAACCCTCTGAATCTGCGAGCTCAGACAGCTGAGAGGTTGTCACACACAACCAAAACTCCATCTGGAAAGGAAATACACCCTTTGTCGATCAATTGTTGCACTTTCGCCTGAAAAGCCTTGCAATCTTCAGTTGAATGCCCCGGAGATCCACCATGGTAACCACACTGAGCAAGGGGATTGTACCCTGGAGGGTAAGGCTCTGGTACGGGCTTGATAGCTTTCGGTTCCACCAAAGACTTCTGGATCAACTGTGGAAGAATCTGGCTATATAGCACAGGCACTGGATGGAAAGAAGCATTCCTTCGTTCTAAGTGGTTGCGAGGCCTCTTTTGATTCTGGTGCTGGTATTCTTTCCGCCAAGGAGTAAGAGGTCGTCGTTTCTGAATGACAACGGTCCCTCGTTTAGGCGCTTGCGTCCTTGAACTTGATCCAGGTAGAAACTGCGAGCGAGGCGATTCAGTCACCAAAAGTCGCGGGACATATTCAAGATCTTTCCCAGCTTCAGGCAAAGGAGTGGAATCATTCACCTCTTCTGCAGGGTACGGGATAAACTTTCCCGATGCTCTCATGCCGCCCGGCACAAACCTAATTGTCCTTGAGTCAATAAGGTCTTGAATCTTATTCCTGAAAGCCTTACATGTTTCAACATGGTGCCCCGGTGCTCCTGAGTGGAAATCACAATGTGTGCTGAGATCAACGTATGGTGACACATCATCCGGTGGATCCAAAGTCCGAAGCTTGAGAACACGGTTCTGAACCAACAGTGGCAACAGCTGGGCATAACTCACAGGTATTGGGTCCATAGCTCTATCAAGTAGCTTCTTCTTTGGATTATGACCTTCAGGGTTATTCTGAGACGCCTGGCGCGGCTGCCGACGAGACAGGTCTTGAGCTTCATGCTGTGTAGAGGATCCACGAAGTCCACTTGGCTTCAGCACAGGCGGCGCTGACGGCAATGGAGGAAGCACTTTGGTCTCCACCTCGGGTGCTCGATCACTCTCCTTTTTTAGCATACTTCTCACCACTCCCATGAGAAAGCTCAACTGATTCTGCAGCTGCTGATTCTCTTCTCTGAGTACTTGTTGGTCCAGGCGCACTGCCTGTATGTCATTCATGACCTGCCCCAACTGGCTTTGGATTTCCCCCAACTCAGCTTGTACCTGCTCCATTAGTCTGAGTTGCTTGATTTTGGCTCAAACCTGCAAACACAAGGGTTAGAAGACAAGCCCCGACTTCCGTCATGCAAGATGAATTATGCTAATGCCATGGGTGTCTGTACGTTTAGGAGATCACCCCTAATTCTGGTGTCAACGTGCCAACATAGTGTCAATGCAGTGATAAGACTAGATCCATTCATGGAAGAAAATATCTCATATTGCTCGGGACACCAGAATCAGGGTACGAAATACGCCTGCAGCACAGACACATGCTAATGGAATGCAAACATGAACATGCGAACTAATGCAAAATGCAGTCATGCAATAATATATCCAGGTAACTGCTGTTGTGGATATTATGTATCAACCATCACTGATGAGAAGAAAACCCTGGTGTAAGACCACTAATCTGATCTGCTAAGAACGACCTTCTGATAGGACCATATATATAAGATCAAAATTCTACTCTGTCGAGAACAAATGTCTGATAATAAAGACCCCGGATGTATGATCAAGAAACATCTGCTGATGAAGTCTTCAGACCCCAAATCAAAAATCTGCCCTATCAAGAACAATCATACAGCTGCTGATGAGATCTTCAGACCCCACTCAAAATCTGCCCTATCAAGAACAAACAACATCTGCTGATGAGATCTTCAGACCCCAAAATCTGCTCTATCCAGAACAAACCACTGATGACAACACTCTGATCAAAACCTGCTCTATCAAGAACAGACATACACCTGATAATAAGGTCCTCTGATCAAAACCTGTTCTATCAAGAACAGACAAATCTGCAACTGAGAACCCTGGTACCAACATAACTGATTCACTGTCAAGAAAACCAGGTAGTCTGAAGGTCAAAGTTTCCTGCAATAAACCCAATCCCGCTCACAGGTATGGACCTAATCCACGGACAACGGTACGGCATCCTATGCGGTCATCAGCGTCACAGACTTTCATGAGTGACAATACGATTCCCAGAAGGAGTGGCATCATCAAGTCATGAAGAGGCCTCACTTAGCTGACTTCCAAATGATCGGTCCCCAGAGTCGACAATCCTCACGTCTGGACTCCCCTCAGATCCTCAGGATCGGAAAGGAGCACCTCTGCGAGAACCTCGTCTGAGCGCAGATTTCGTAGGGAACTGTGCCTGCTCAGCAGACAGGTCCGTCTACTACTCTCCGCAACTATGTCTAGGTGCATACTCAAGCCCAGGTCCGGCTTCTCACTCATAGTAACCTCCCTCTCCCACAGCAATAATCATAATAATATAGTGCTGAAAGTAAATGCGGAAAGGTAAAGGTACGGAAAAGTAAAGTGCGGAAAAGATAAAACACATATGCACAACACCCAACAGATAAACACCCAAGCGCTAGGATTGACTCGCGTAGGGGATGGGAAACGGTCCCAACATAAGGGATGGGAAAAGTCCCTAGATGCTATAACTCCCCAGCAGAGTCGCCAGTTGTCGCTTGCGCGAAAATAAGGTGTCGGCATGACAGAAGAGTCGCCACCTTTCGTTATTTATCCCTCAGAGTGGGTAAGGAAACGATCGGAAAAACCTGACAAAAAAGGGTAAGACAAGGTCATCGCAACCATTGTCTGGGTTCGAGAGTCGGTTACGCAAGGGGAAGGTATTAGCACCCCTCACGTCCGTCGTACTCGACGGGATCCACGCTTGGTGTTTATAAGGAAAAGGGTTGGTTTTATTCTATCTACCTATCAAGGCTGGCTTAAAAAGAAAAGAAAATGACTCGGCAAAGCGTCGCACTTTATGCCTACGTATTCTCATCAGAGAATGAGAAATCAAAGTCAACGTAGTTCGGCCTACGAAGGGTTGTGGGGGAAGGTAGCTCGCCAAGACTTCGCCATCTTGTGCCTACGTACTCTCAACAGGCATGAGAGATCAGAGCTCACGTAGTTCGGGAAACTACGGTTTATTTCCTGTTTTGAAAGAAGTGTTTTTTATTGTTTGCGATTTCAACCGCACTAGAGACTATGACCTGAGAGTGAATGCGTCGCATGTCACCCAAAGGGTACCATACTAAAAATTCAGAATGTGGAAAAGGAACTCTCCCACAATCCTTTCTCAGATAGCTTAAGGCTCGTAACGTACGAAAGAAATCATTCATGATTACTGTATCTTAAACTGTTTTGAGATGAGAAGAGAACAGGCCCAACTAGGAGGGAGACTATCAAGTCCTACTGTTATCATGCCATGGATTCATCCTATGGTTGAAGTTTGAACAGGGAACTCCTAGAAGTTGTCATGCATAGGTTTCAACCTAAAAGTCTATCATCAAATCCTTATCAAAGGAAATGAGAGTCCTAAGGGATCATGTCAATGATACACTAAAACAGACAAAGCATCAGCTTAACAGTAAAATGCATGCAATGCAAGTGAGGGAGGAAATGTGTGTGGGGTTTCAACCTCCACAAGCTCGTCTCGACCTCAAGCCAGTCATGAAATAACAGTAATCATACTGAAAAATAAACAACATGCTATCAAGCAATAAACAGTAAACTGCAGTCATACAGATAAAAGAAATGAAATACCATCCATGTTTGAGAAAGAAATTATCTACATCTAAGCTCTCCCTAATCCTAACCCTAAAAACAAAACCCTAATCTACCTCTAAGCAAAGCCCTAAAGCAAAACCCTAATCAAAAGAAATCAATCCCAGTCTTCAAGCTTCAAAACAAGCTTACCAAAGAAAGGGAGCTAAGTAGGCAGACTCATAGTGCCTTCCTCAGGAAAGCACTAGGAGGCTTATACTTAGGACTCATATCCCATGTGGCTCAACAACTGTGATCGGTTTACGTTCCTCCTCAGGAGAAACTAAACTCACATGAAGGCTCCAACATCATTGGATACTTGAGAAATCCTACATGAACTAAGGGAACTAAGTGAACAGACCCATAGTGCCTTCTTCAGGAAAGTACTAGGGGGCTTCCACTTAGGAATCATATCCCATGTGGCTCAACAACTGTGATCAGTTTACATTCCTCCTCAGGAGAAACTAAACTCACATGAAGGCTCCAACATCATTGGATACTTGGGAAAGAGGTGAGAAGAAAGAATGAAAGACATCCATAGTGCCTTCCTCAGGAAAGTACCATGAACTTCCCTCAGACTCCAGGGTCTCAAACCTCACAGAAAGAGAGCAAGCTCCTAAACCAGGCCTTCAATCCATGCCTCCTCCAATCCTCTAGTATGCTCCACTAAGCCCCACAATGAGATGCCAAGCTCCTCCAATCAAAGGAATACCCCAAAGCAAAGCAAACTAACAAAACTTGCCCTAAAGGCCACACAAACAATCATTCAATTCAAAAATCGACTAAAAATAGTATATTATTCTATTAAATCCTAATATAAATGCTAGGGGACCCTAAATAACTACCCTTAAGTCCCATATATTCCCCATAGACTAAATTGCCTTATAAAACCTAAATCTAAAATTGTTATGATCCTATGCTAAAGTTTTAATCAAATTCTATACTACCTAGAACTACCTAATTAAAACTACCCTAAAAATTATCACAAAATTATGAAATTAATTCAGGGGGAACCTAAACCATTCATCTAATCATCCTAAAAAAATTGGACTCAAAATCCTAAGGGAACTACCCTAATTAAATTCTACAAGTTAGTATACCAACTAAAAGAATTAAAGAAAGCAATTAAAAATAAAAATGCACAAAAAATATAAAACTGAAATAAACTGGCTATTTTATGATTTTATATTTTTCTAGACAGAAAATAAAAATTGCGAAAAAAAGTCTCATTAAAAAATATGCATTTTTCAATTTTATATGAATTTTTGAAGTTTAATAAAATCTCGGTCGCAGGATGGTCTTCCAAGTCAACAAGTCCACATACAATCAATGGTCTATATTATGTCTTCAACCTTGGTCCATCTAGGGTTTTAGAATCCATGAAAAAAATAAACTCCATGCATGAAACTTTCCACCACTTGTTCTCTCTCATTTCTCCATCAAATGACACAATCCAAGAACCAAACTTGACTAGAATTTTATGTAGAATCCAACCATGCCTTTGGATTTCGTTGAAACTAACTACACCATGCAAACCGAACCACACAACTCCATGGATCCAAACTTTCTTCAATTTTCGACCATCATAAAACTCAACAATCTTTGTATATAAATGACCTCCATGTTATGCTCATCATCCTAAGCTATAGCACACGAAATAATACTCTCTATCCAATGAGTTCTTGACCATTAAAGAATCATGTCCAATTTTCAATCTTCACCAATGGCTCTATAACTTCCCATGATTAATCACCTAATGGTCACTAATGGTTTTCCAACAAGAACTAATCCTAGCCATGCCTAAAGTGAGAGGTAAGAACAGTTTTGCATACCTTGCCTCTTGCAATGGTGGATGTTGAAAGGCTTCGAATCAATCCTTGTAGATCTTCACAAATGGTCCCTAGGTGATGAATAACACTCTTCTTGCACAAGATTTGATGGAGACGGCTTGTATCTTCAGATTCAATCCTTTTTGCTCTCTTGCAACTTCACTTGAAAAGCTCCAATTCTTCAACAATGGTGGCTCACTCCAGCATGAACATGTTCAGGGATGTTTATGGAGATGATTTGTGTGAAAATATGGAAGGGTAATGAAGAGAAAAATGGAGTTTCAATACAATTTGCAAAATGGAGAATTTTGGTTCAAACTCTTTTTTCTACCACCATTAACATCAACAATCACCAACCTTTCACCAATGGAGAGTGTAATCAATATATAGAGGTGTTTAGAAGGGTCTAGAATCTTCTAGATCAATCTAGTAGGAACTTGAACTTTCATGAAATGATATTTTGCACTTCCATTCTCACCACATGAAATATCATGACAAAAACCCTATAACTTGAGTTATTAACTTGATTTTCTCCTTAAGTGGTATTTTGGACAAGATACAAAGCTTAAACACCTTGTTTATGAAGCTTTTCTTTGTTTTGACTTGGTGCCCCATTATGCAAGTATGACTTTTACAAAGCAACTCCAAAATTTAAGCCTCAAATCAAAATTGTGGCTGAACCATTGTTCTTAAAATGTCATTGGGAGTCAAAATGACCTATCATATGCCATGGTTTGGATTTGGAACTTGGATTTTAGGATTTTCCATTTCACTTGAATTAACTTATGTCCCATTTTTAGGCTATTTTTATCACTTTTTTTTTATGAGCCTTTCCAACATCTCATGACCACCCTAATAGCCTTAAAACATCATTCTAAGCAACTTTAATGCTGAAGGTTTTTCCATTTGAAGCTTGGAAGTAGGAGATATCGCCATATGCTTGAAATGACCTATAAGTTCAAAATGACCAAAATACCCTTGGCTTGTCAAAGCCATAACTTGAGTTCTACAAATCCTATCAAGGACTTCTAGTACTCTCTAGAAAGCTAAGAAGATGATCTTCAACATTCATGTTTACCAAGAGATCATAGGAATCATCCTACTAGGGAAAAAGTTGTCTGCAAGTTGGGTGACTTTCAAGGACCCAGATTCACACACCTCAGATGACCTGTAATTTGTCAAAACCATAACTTGAGCTCTGCAAATCCTATCAAGGACTTCTACCAATCAAATTAAAGCTAAGAACAAGCTCTACAACATTCATGTTGTGGGGAAGATGAGATGACAATCACATCTTGAGCTAAAACTACCTGGAAGATAGGGATCAAACTAGGGGATTTTACACTGTCCATCCTTAGAAACCCTTGCTTAAAACTTCTCAAACTCCTCAATCATGATGAGTTGGTCTATGAATAATCCTTATAACATCTCAATACATCATTCCATGATCACATGGCCCTTGTATTAGGTCTCAACCTTCTCCAAATCTTCAGTTGACCTAGGGTTGACCCAGTCAAAACCCTAATTCTACTATTCATGGTTGAATCTTCTGAATTCTTGCATAATGACCTCTCTGGGCTTCGTGATGGCTTTCAAGACATCTCATAAACTTTCTCAAAGCTTCAAGTTCATTCTCAAAGTCTCATAATCATCTGAGGAGCTCCCACAATTCTCAAGCTATGAAGCACACAACCTTGGTTTCAACCAATTCCTCTGAGGATCTCTTGAACTTTCTGATGAAGGTATCAACCCTCAAACACTTGATGGATAAATAAATGTTGGTCAAATTTTGGGGTGCAACACTCCCCAGCAGCCTGAACCTGCATTTGCATTTGCATGCATTATCATGTTTGCATCTACCCAGAAAACGCGTAGCATTTCCATGTTGTATGGAGCATTACACCATTATCAAACATGCGCATTGTGAAACATAAATCAGGTTGGTTAACCTTTTGCTTTCAGGTGTGTTTCTCAACAGGAGTATGGAGTCCTAAAAGCCCAGATGTCTTTTCAGACAATCAAGGTCTTGCCGTGAGACATATGATGATGTGATTCAGTTTATTATCATCACCACAGAGTTGCTGATTGAGGTTTTCTCGTATCCGATCAGCGAACTGTTTTGTCACGTTTGTTGTTGCAGTAGCATCTCAGGGTTCCATGAATCAAAATTTCAGAAGTGTCGCTTGTTGTCAGAATGGGTGCCGGTCATTGGTTTTCAGAATATCCCCAGCTATGTTGATAGGATGTATTCGTGTTGACGAATTGCTTCCTCCGTGTTGACGGAATGTGCGTCCTGATGAGGACAATTTATGCCTATGTTGATAGGATGTATTCATGTTGACGAAGTGCTTCCTCCGTGTTGACGGAATGTGCGTCCTGATGAGGACAATTTATGCCTATGTTGATGTATTCGTGTTGACGAATTACTCCCTCCGTGTTGACGGAATGTGCGTCCTGATGAGGACAATTTATGCTTATGTGGATAGGATTTTTTCATGCTGACGAAACGGGAGTTCAGGTATGTACAAGAATGGTATTCCTATGATGATAGGATTTATTCGTGTTGATGAATCTATTTTTTCCTCGTGTTGGCGAGATGTGAGTCCCGACATGGACAATTTATTCCTATGTTGATAGGAGTTCCTTGTGTTGATAAGACGCAAATAAGATGTCATTGCCTATGCCGATAGGATTTCCTTGTGTTGAGGAGATGCGGACAACTCATCCCCAGCGAAGTCGCCGGGATTTCTCCGTGTTGACGAAATGAGGATTCCTGATGAGGACAAGGTTGATTTCTCCGTGTTGACGGAACGAGGAGTCCTGATGAGGGCAAGTTTTATTCCTATGATGATAGGATTTCTTCGTGATGACGAATTTATGGCTTTTCGTGTTGACGAAATTTGAGGACAATCGTGGATAAGATTTTTCCTGTGATGATGGGATCTTTACTAGTGCTGATGAATTTGTTTCTCTTCTGGTGTTGACAAGGTTAGTCCAGTTGTGGACATAGGTGTTTTTGCAAAGATAGTTCAGTACCTGTGGTGTTACATGGGTGGTGGGAGTCAAAATCAGAGTTATTCTCTAACGAATGATCGGTTGTTACCGTAACAATCAGGTTCATTCGACGGATGTCGTTCCCCAAGCAGTGGTGCAGTTTATTTCTGCGGTTGGCAAATTTCAGGGTTTCTTTGGTATTCAACCGTCTCGTACCTCGAATGTTTGAAGGTCGTTCGCTCTTCACCCAGTCGGGTCCAAGCCGCTTGAATAGGGGCAGCTGTTGCACCCCGAAATTTGACCAACCGGTTCCCATATCTGGTTTATGTTTCGACGCATTTAGCATTCGCATTCGCATACTACATGCATTGCAATTTTTTCAGTCAGATTGATTTTATCGGGATTGCAGCCCCTGGTGTTTCAGGCAATTCAGGCCGGTTTGGATAAGTGTATTTTAAGAAGTGGTGCTCGTTCCCTGTGGTTTTCAGGCCATCTCGGTGCCCGGGTTTCGTTATGGTTGCGCAATCATTCTCCAATCGATTTAATCGGCCTCCTGACAATTTTTAGTTTTTTCTCTTTTATTTTCTATATTTTTAATGCATTTAATAGATTTTTTTTAATAGGGTTATTTGTTTTTAGATAGTAAATAGGTTAGTATTC